>JAACNH010000535.1:0-145315 GCA_019447015.1 Hymenochirus boettgeri
GGAGCTGCCATATTGTTACCCTTATACTGTACTGTCTAAGGGAAACAATATGGCAGCTCCCACCCATATGTATAAATATAAATATACAGAGAAGGAATGTTCTGTACATATAATAAGCTATACCCTCATGCTGTACTGTCTAAGGGAAACAATATGGCAGCTCCCACCTATGTGAATAGGAAGTACTTTAAATATAAGTTCTACCTAGTTCCATCAGATAAAATCTGTTATTAATATTGTTTATTTCCACTGGCTGTAATATACAGATGGTGGATTTAAGATATGGAGTTAGAGCTGCGTGTAGGGACAGAGAGTCAATTAATTTCTATGTATTGGGGGAGGGATTAGAATATGATGTCTGTGTCCTTGTACCTTTATATGGACACAGACTGAGTTATACAGGGAACTCTGGGTACCACTCATGTATTATAAGGGATAATGTATCTCCTACTGTAAATTATAAGGATATTAGAAGTCACTGAGGAGTTCTGTGTCCATATAAAGGTACAAGGACACAGACTGAGTTATACAGGGAACTCTGGGGTATCCCCTACTGTAAATTATAAGGATATTAGAAGTCACTGAGGAGTTCTGTGTCTGTATAAAGGTACAAGGACACAGACTGAGTTATACAGGGAACTCTGGGTACCACTCATGTATTATTAGGATAATGTATCCCCTACTGTAAATTATAAGGGTATGAGAAGTCACCTTGGACTTGTATAACTCCACCCATGGTCTTGTGATGTTTATGGAACTTGGTGACACTTATTATATAATAGGGAATATATTTTTAGTCACATTAATAACTATGGTTAACTTGTAAATTATATCCTTATAAATTATGCTATTTGTGCTATTTGGAGAGTCCAACTTTAAAGTGCTGTTCCTGAAAGGGTTACTACTGTATCAATATGTTTAGAACTTATTCCCAAATTTAGTTGTAATATATCTAATCTGTCTACCTACATAGTCAAGCCCCTCCATTCCCTTTATTAATTTAGTTGTAATATATCTAATCTGTCTACCTACATAGTCAAGCCTCCCCCCATTCCCTTTATTCATTTAATTGTAATTTATCTAATCTGTCTACCTACATAGTCAAGCCCCCCCATTCCCTTTATTCATTTAATTGTAATATATCTACTCTGCCTACCCACATAGTCAAGCCCCCCATTCCCTTTATTAATTTAGTTGTAATATATCTAATCTGTCTACATACATAGTCAAGCCCCCCCATTCCCTTTATTAATTTAGTTGTAATATATCTAATCTGTCTACCTACATAGTCAAGCCCCCCCATTCCCTTTATTCATTTAATTGTAATTTATCTAATCTGTCTACCTACATAGTCAAGCTCCTAAATTCCCCTTATTAACTGAGTTATAATTTTTCTGATCTGTCTACATAGCAAATCTTCTCCTTCCCCGTTATTAATTTTGGTAAAACCTATCTAGTTTATCTTCATAGTCACGCTCTCCCATTCCCCTTGTGTTTGATCCCTTTCGGGTCCACAATGTCCTTTTTTGTAAGTAGGATTCTGAAAGGGGATTTGCTTTGTAAAGAGGGAAAAGAAGCTTTTTTATTTTTATTTTTCAATACATAAAAGTAACTGGAAGGCTCTAGCTATGAAGCGATCGGCCATGCATGGCGCACAGTGTAAACCCTTTAACCCTCGCCATGCAAACACGCATGCTACTCCAATACAAAGCCTGTGATAAGGGAACTAATGCACATTTGAAACATTGTTTACTTTGCTAAAATGTATCAGGTGTATAAAGTGATAAAGTGATACAAAAGGTCAAAGGGAGGGGCCCAAAGGTTAAAGATGGGGAACTGGAAATGGGGCAGTGTTAATTAAGATGTGGTATGGTAAAAAGGGCAGGTTGTGGTATTTTACTACCGTCTATTTTTTCCAGACTTTTTTTTTTCTTTAAAAACCGGATGAAAAATAGATCAGTCACAGCCGAAAAATGTCACCAGATTGTGTGGTTTTTAACGGCGACAAAATATTATAATATAATCTGACAAGCTGATTATGTTGTCGGATACCAAACACAAATCGCTTACCGGCTATGTCTACAGCCACCATAACGCTTCTCGGAAAACATTGTATAATAAATAGGCACAATGGGAATATTTTGGTATGTTTATAAAGTGATAAATAGCTTATGTCTTGAGTATCACACCGTGATTTTACATTGTAAACGGACAGTAATGCTGGGTAGGTTAGGGCTGGTTTGTGTTCCCAACGTGGCTGTGTTGGTAAAAACCAATAATCGCGGGGTTATAAATAGGTCCCATTTGGGGGCATTTAGAAAGGAGTAAAGCTCATAAACCATGGTAGGGAATTACCCCTGGTACCGGTATTTTTCTTCTGTGTCCAATCGCGTAACTAGGAATCACAACTGGGCCCCTCAGAAAAACTATGATGGGGGCCCCTATCTCTGGTTTTCTGGGCGGGGACTAGGAATAAGATTGGGGACCCCCCTGGCCACATGACACCCCCAGACAGGCAGCATCTTCTTTAACCAATCCCGATAGACAGTCCCAGAAACATCCAATCAGTGAGAAGTTTCTGTATAACTGCATCTCCTTCAGATATAATAATTCTTTTAGCGTTTAGTTGCCCTTAAAATGGAAATGCTGTCTCAGCCCCTTTAGTTTTACATGGGACCAGACACAAATCTCACTCTACTGTCTAACCACAGAGACGCTTTCCTGCGTTCAACGGTCTTATCACGTTTTCTTTGTAATTGGTCTGTAATCTGCTCTTGGAAGTGAAGATTCACATGATAAATTCAACCAATCTGATAATTCAGTAGCTTCTGCTTTAATGGACGGAGAGGTTTCGCTGTCTTCTCTGTCTTCTCTGCACCTTCCAATAAATGGAGGATTAGCGTTAAGTTTCCCTTTAAATTAGATCGAGATTAACGTTAACCTCAACCATCGGTTATGTTGCAGTTCGACTACATAAGGGAAATAGTTCACTTGTTTAAACAACCCCCATCCTTAAAATAATAAGGATTATAGAGTCTCCCCAATCAGAACTAAATTACCCATCACTTATTACATCATAGAGTCTCCCCAATCAGAACTAATTACCCATCACTTATTACATCACAGAGTCTCCCCAATCAGAACTAATTACCCATCACTTATTACATCATAGAGTCTCCCCAATCAGAACTAATTACCCATCACTTATTACATCATAGATTCTCCCCAATCAGAACTAATTACCCACCACTTATTACATCATAGAGTCTCCCCAATCAGAACTAATTACCCATCACTTATTACATCATAGTGTCTAATTACCCATCACTTATTACATCATAGAGTCTCCCCAATCAGGACTAATTACCCATCATGCTTGTGAAGGTTCTCATTCATCCAGGTCATGGTATATCTGTTGTATTCAATTAGATCAACTGGACTTGAAGTTTAGTTCTTGAAGACGTTTCGCTAGTCATCCGACTGGCTTTCTCAATTCAGAATGACTTGTACAAGAATCTGTGGCAATTATGTACCCTGGAAAATCCCAATTAGCATATCACAGCCAAGTGTTAAGGGCGTGATTGGATAGTGGCTAAGAGGTGTTATAGGAACGCCCAGAGTAAGGTGTTAAAACAGCATTGTTCGACACCAACTGTCTGCCATGTACAATCCTGTTTTAACACCTTACTCTGGGCATTCCTATAACACCTCTTAGCCACTATCCAATCACGCCCTTAACACCTGGCTGTGATATGCTAATTGGGATTTTCCAGGGTACATAATTGCCACAGATTCTTGTACAAGTCATTCTGAATTGAGAAAGCCAGTCGGATGACTAGCAAAACGTCTTCAAGAACTACATTCCAAGTCCAGTTGATCTAATTGAATACAACAGATAATTACCCATCACTTATTACATCATAGAGTCACCCCAATCAGAACTAATTACCCATCACTTATTACATCATAGAGTCACCCCAATCAGAACTAATTACCCACCACTTATTACATCATAGAGTATCCCCCAAACAGAACTAATTACCCATCACTTATTACATCATAGTTTCCCCCAATCAGAACTAATTACCCATCATTTATTATATCATAGTGTCTAATTACCCATCACTTATTACATCATAGAGTCTCCCCCAATCAGAACTAAATTACCCATCACTTATTACATAAGAAATATTTCTCTATATTGCCCGTATCTAGGTTTTTATTATGCTTTGCTGGGGTAAGTAGCAAACTGCCATTTCTGATTCTGTAATGGGTCAAACACGATCAGATCTCTACTGAGCATCTGAACCAACCTAGGGATGGAGACCATAACAGACACTATTAGGGGGTCAGTATTTATTTACACGGAGAGAGATCACTGGATGAGCAGATTATGGTCATTGATATGAGAAAATACTTTCTCGAAAGCATTTGTCCTTTTCTTGAAAGCATATGTATTTATCCTGAACTTCCCCTTTAAATTATTCGAAAGACTCTAAATTATATTGTGAAATCTGACAGTTTCAAATTATGTTTATCCTCTTGTTGCCACTGTATATCACTGTATATCGCAGTATATCACTGTATATCGCTGTATATCACTATATCATTGTATATCACTGTATAACACCGTATATCACTTTAAATCAATGTATATCACTGTATATCGCAATATATCACTGTATATCACCGTATATCGCAGTATATCACTATATCACTGTATATCACTGCATATCTCTGTATATCACTGTATATCACCGTATATCTCTGTATATCTCTGTATATCACTGTATATCACCATATATCGCAGTATATCACTGTATATCACTGTATATTGCAGTATGTCACTGTATATCCCTGAATATCTCTGTATATCACTGTATATCACCATATATCACAGTACATCATTGCATATCTCTGTATATCACTGTATACCACCGTAGATCGCAGTATATCACTGCATATCTCTGTATATCACTGTATATCACCGTATATCGCAGTATATCACAGTATATCACTCTATATCACTGCATATCTCTGTATATCACTGTATATCACTGTATATTGCTGTCTATCACCGTAAATCGCTGTATATCACTGCACATCTC
Organism: Hymenochirus boettgeri; assembly: GCA_019447015.1. Lineage (NCBI taxonomy): Eukaryota > Metazoa > Chordata > Amphibia > Anura > Pipidae > Hymenochirus > Hymenochirus boettgeri. The sequence continues at coordinate 5,109 of JAACNH010000535.1, forward strand.
CCTATATCACTGTATATTGCTGGATATTACTGTATATCACAGTATATCACTTTATATCAATGTATATCACCGTATATCACTTTATATCAGTGTATATCACCGTATATCTCCATATACACTATACCATTGTATATCACAGTATATCACCGTATATCACTTTATATCACAGTATATCACCGTATACACTGTATATCATTCTATATCACCGTATATCACTGTATATCACTTTATATCAACGTATATCACCGTATATCACTTTATATCAATGTATATCACCGTATTTCGCCGTATACACTGTATATCACCTTATATCACTGTGTATCACTGAATATCACTGTATATCGCTGTATATCACTGTATGTTGCCATTAATCACTGTAAATCACCGTATATCACTGTAATATATCACTGCATATCTCCGTATATGTATATTGCTGGATATTACTGTATATCACCTTATATCACTTTATATCAATGTATATCACCATATATCGCGGTATACACTGTACATCACTAAATATAACCGTATATCACCGTATACTACTGTATATCACTGTATATAGCTGTATATCACTGTATGTCACTGTAGTATATCACCGTATATAACTGTATATCACTGTAAATTGCTGTATACCACTAATATCACTGTGTATCGCCGTATATCACTTTATATCACTGTAGTATATCGCAGAATATCACTGTTTATCACTGTATATAACTGTATATCACTGTACACCACTGTATATCACTGTACACCACTGTATATCACTGTATATCAATAAATCGCCATACATCACTGTAATATATCACTGCATATTGCCGTATATCACTTTATATCACTGTAGTATATCGCCGTATTTCTCTGTTTATCACTGTATATCACTGTATATCACTGTACATCACTCTATATCACTGTATATCACTGTATATCAATAAATAGCCATATATCACTGTAATATATCACTGCGTATCGCCGTATATCACATTATATCACTGTATTATATCGCCGTATATAACTGTTTATCACTATATCACTGTACACCACTGTATATCACTGTATATCACTCATGTATTATAAGGGATAATGTATCCCCTACTGTAAATTATAAGGATATTAGAAGTCACTAAGGAGTTCTGTGTCCCTGAAGGTAAATCCCAGGTGGCCCCGGTCGGTTCTCGTCCAGCAACATGGGCGTCTGTGGCCCTCACGGCAGTGGAGAAGGATGTTGCAGAACATCATAGATCAATCAGGCCTAGTCGATGTGGCCACTAAGAACAACCGGAAGGCCAAACATACCTATTATAAGGGGCAACAAAGTAGTCGCATAGACATGGTCTTTACAGGGGCTGGTGAGGTCTTCACAGAGGTGAGGGAATCTTTAGTAGAATTTTCAGACCATCTAGCTCTCTCCTTTCTGTGGGGGGTTCCATCTGTCCCAGAAAGAGGCAAGGGACTATGGCGGCTTAGTGTGGATTCCCTGGAGGATGAGTCGGTGATACGCTCCTTTGAAGTACTCCTTCGGTGTGAGGTTGCAAGGGCAGATTTTTACGATTCAGTGTCAGAGTGGTGGGAGGAGGCCAAGGAGACATTCCGGGTCTTCTTCCAAAAGCTATCTGTACGAACGGAGGTAAAAAAATATAAAAAATACCTAACCCTTCAAAGAAGGCTAGAGTCTCTTATCTCAGACAGGGTGGATAAGGAGGAAATAGCCCAGCTGAAAGCACAGATAAAGCAGCTCCAGTATAGTCGCTACAAGTCTTTGGTCCAGGAGAGAGACTATGGATGTGGTCACTCTCCAGATCCCTTTGTAAACTGCAAGGAAGCAGCTAGTAAGAAATTGGTGACAGGCCTTGTTGACGCTCAGGGGACTTTACAATCTACTAGGGAGGGAATCTTGAGTGTCATAGGGTCGTACTATGCGGCCTTGTTTGGGCGGAAGGCTTTGGATAGGGAGAAGATGAAGGCCTTTTTGGAAACAACCCCAGTTTCTGATGTGAATAATTTGGATTTTACTCCTTTGATACAGGAAATTTCTGAGGATGAGGTCAGGGCTGCTATTGGAAGTCTGAAGAAAAAGAAGTCACCAGGTCCAGATGGTCTTACGGCCGAGTTTTATTTAAAATTTAAAGATCAGTTGTCCCCTGTCCTTGCGGAGGTCTTTAGAGATTGCCTGGGAGGAGGCTTGCTGCCTCCCTCCATGAGGGAATCCTCTCTAGTCCTGTTATCGAAGGGGAAGGATCCTAAGCACATTGAGAATTGGAGGCCAATTGCCCTTCTTAATACGGACAGGAAAATTCTCGCAAAGATATTTTTTTCTAGATTGATTTTATTTTCAGGCACTTTGTTGTCGGATAGTCAATTCTGCACGGTGAAAGGGCGGAGCATTTTCGGGGCTGCGCTATCCATTAGAGAAGCATTAGAAACATGCAAAGCTCTTCATTTGGGTTGCTACCTCCTGTCCCTAGATCAGGCAAAAGCATTTGACCGAGTGGACCATGAATACCTATGGGCTACTTTGATAAAGTACGGCATTCCGATTATTATAATGGAGGTATTATTAAAATGAAAGTATTATTATAATGGGGGTATTATTAAAATGAAAGTATTATTATAATGGAGGTATGATTAAAATGAAAGTATTATTATAATGGAGGTATTATAATGGTGGTATTATGATAAAGGAAATATTATTGTAAAGGAGCGTTTCATTTTTATTCTAATTATCATTCAGACGCCAGAAAATTGTTCCTATTTCTTGTACCTGCAGAACGTCGGACAAACCCCAACCTAGCGAAGTGCAAGTTCTGGAAGCGTTTGTTTGGCGGTTTTGTCGTCCTCTACTGCATGCAGCGTTTTATAAATGCTAGAAAACCATACATTCTTTACTTTTCCTTTAACATAACAACTTGTTGGAACAGCTACACATCGGCTTTAATATATTATTGCATGATTTAATGTGGAACTTTCTTCTTTAAACCAAATCAATATTTGCATTTTGAAAGGTTACATGACTGCTACCTGCCCGCACTACTGATACCGCTCTGATTTACACCCCCTTAGTACACAAAGGTTAATGATCCGTAACGGGGAATCTATATTAATGCTTCACATGGTGTGTAAACCGCCCAGTGCTTGGCACCTGGTCAATTAACTTGGCAACTTGGCAAAAGGAACCTTATGTCAACACAATCAGCCAGACATATTAAATGTACAGTACTAATTACAGTGTATCAGTCAGGGTCTCACGCCACTATAATTCACTGTTATATTGGGGATAGAAGTTATTAGATACTAGTCATGTATTATAAGGGATAATGTATCCCCTACTGTAAATTATAAGGATATTAGAAGTCACTGAGGAGTTCTGTGTCTGTATAAAGGTACAAGGACACAGACTGAGTTATACAGGGAACTCTGGGTACCACTCATGTATTATAAGGGATAATGTATCCCCTACTGTAAATTATAAGGATATTAGAAGTCACTGAGGAGTTCTGTGTCTATATAAAGGTACAAGGACACAGACTGAGTTATACAGGGAACTCTGGGTACCACTCATGTATTATAAGGGATAATGTATCCCCTACTGTAAATTATAAGGATATTAGAAGTCACTGAGGAGTTCTGTGTCTATATATAGGTACAAGGACACAGACTGAGTTATACAGGGAACTCTGGGTACCACTCATGTATTATAAGGGATAATGTATCCCCTACTGTAAATTATAAGGATATTAGAAGTCACTGAGGAGTTCTGTGTCTATATAAAGGTACAAGGACACAGACTGAGTTATACAGGGAACTCTGGGTACCACTCATGTATTATAAGTGATAATGTATGCCCTACTGTAAATTATAAGGATATTAAAAGTCAAAATCGCTAAACCAAAGAAACCAATCAAACATTTGTATATACATTCTAGATCGAATTGCTGATTGGCTGCTGTTACCACTCCCTCCTTACCTTTGGTCTCTCCCATTGGATCCTAGATAGTTTCTCTCTCGGTAATAGTTCCAGGCCAATCGAATTCACATTTGCTGGGAACGTTTCATCCTCGAACAGCTGATTGCGTCTGTAACACGTATCTCGGATGCTATAGAAGTCTTGTCCTTTAAACCTTTTAGGATTTTCCACGGTCCCAATAGTTCTACCCGACTGTTGGCCTTCGGCAACTTTCTGATAGACCCCAGGCATAGGCATGGTCATGGACAAACTGGGGGAAAAGACAAGGGAAAGCTAAGATCAAAATAATAAAATAATTAGTTGGAAACATCTCGTTTAAAAGGAAGACTGATGGTGTGAATGTCTGTGTGTGTGTAGTCATCATTAACTAGTAAACAGAGCACAATACACTTGTTATATTGGTTACACTCAATAGGACAGTTCTGTTTCAGAAAATTGAACCGCAAACTACAAATCCCAGCATTCCCTAACAGCCAGGTGGCAAATTTCCCAATATCTCAGTCATTACCCCCCAGGTTTCTGTGCTATAGTGTGTGAAAGGCGCAAACACACCTCTGTTTATAGACGTATTCACGTGGCTTTGATCTCTATGGGGATATCTGTATGAAACACACAGTGCGTTTCCATTCATTCCCTTGTTAAATACAGTTTAACGTTAACAGTGAATCTATTATTGTCTATGAGCAGGGTCGAGCCCAGGGCACCGCTATTGTTAAATAGTTAAATATTAAATAAACCATTAGGTACCATGGAGCGATATATCAAAATGAACTTCATCACTGCCATCTTTAGACATTGTACATATTAGCCAATCAAATTGAACCTCATCACTGCCATCTTTATACATTGTACATATGAGCCAATCAAAATGAACTACATCACTGCCATCTTTAGACATTGTACATATAGCCAATCAAATCACCTCATCACTGGATCTTTATACATTGTAATATGACCAATCAAAATGAACTACATCACTGCCATCTTTAGACATTGTACATATAGCCAACAAATTGAAACTCATCGCTGCCATCTTTAGACAATGTACATATGAGCCAATCAAATGAAACCATCACTCGCTCCATCTTTGAGACATGTACATATTGAGCCAATCAAATTGAACCTCATCGCTGCCATCTTTAGACATTGTACATATTAGCCAATCAAATTGAACCTCATCGCTGCCATCTTTAGACATTGTACATATTAGCCAATCAAATTGAACCTCATCGCTGCCATCTTTAGGACCTTGTCATATTAGCCAATCAAATTGAACCTCATCGCTGCCATCTTTAGACATTGTACTATTAGCCAATCAAATTGAACCTCATCGCTGCCATCTTTAGAAATTGTACATATTAGCCAATCAAATTGAACTCATCGCTGCCATCTTTAGACATTGTACATATTAGCCAATCAAATTGAACCTCATCTGCCATCTTAGACATTGTACATATGAGCCAATCAATTTGAACTTCATCACTGCCATCTTTAGACATTGTACATATAGCCAATCAATTGAACCTCATTGCTGCCATCTTTAGACAATGTACATATGAGCAATCAAATTGAACCTCATCGTGCCATCTTTAGACAATGTTACATATGAGCCAATCAAAATGAACTACATCACCTGCCATCTTTAGACATTGTACATATGAGCCAATCAAAATGAACTTCATGACTGCCATCTTTGAATTGTACATATTAGCCAATCAAATTGACCTCATCGTGCCATCTTTAGACATTGACTATGAGCCATCAAATTTGAAACTCATCGCTGCCATCTTTAGACATTGTACATATGAGCCAATCAAACTGAACCTCATCGCTGCATCTTTAGACATTGTACATTTAGCCAATAAATGAACCTCATCGCTGCCATCTTTAGAAATGTACATATGAGCCAATCAAATTGAACCTCATCGCTGCCATCTTTAGAACAATGTACATATGAGCCAATCAAAATGAACTCAATCACTGCCATCTTTAGACATTGTAATATGAGCCAATCAAAGAACTTCATGACTGCCATCTTTAGACTTGTACAATTAGCCAATCAAAATTATACCTCATCACTGCCATCTTTATACATTGTACATATGAGCCAATCAAAATGAACTACATCACTGCCATCTTTAGACATTGTACATATGAGCCAATCAAATTGAACCTCATCGCTGCCATCTTTAGACAATGTACATATGAGCCAATCAAATGAAACCATCATCGCTCCATCTTTAGACATGTACATATGAGCCATCAAATTGAACCTCATCGCTGCCATCTTTAGACATTGTACATATTAGCCAATCAATTGAACCTCATCGCTGCCATCTTTAGACATTGTACATATTAGCCAATCAAATTGAACCTCATCGCTGCCATCTTTAGACATTGTACATATTAGCCAATCAAATTGAACCTCATCGCTGCCATCTTTAGACATTGTACATATTAGCCAATCAAATTGAACCTCATCGCTGCCATCTTTAGACATTGTACATATTAGCCAATCAAATTGAACTCATCGCTGCCATCTTTAGACATTGTACATATTAGCCAATCAAATTGAACCTCATCCTGCCACTTAGACATTGTACATATGAGCCAATCAATTTGAACTTCATCACTGCCATCTTTAGACATTGTACATATTAGCCAATCAAATTGAACCTCATTGCTGCCATCTTTAGACAATGTACATATGAGCCAATCAAATTGAACCTCATCGCTGCCATCTTTAGACAATGTACATATGAGCCAATCAAAATGAACTACATCACCTGCCATCTTAAGACATTGTACATATGAGCCAATCAAAATGAACTTCATGACTGCCATCTTTGAAATTGTACATATTAGCCAATCAATTGACCCTCATCGCTGCCATCTTTAGACAATTGTACATATGAGCCAATCAAATTGAAACTCATCGCTGCCATCTTTAGACATTGTACATATGAGCCAATCAAACTGAACCTCATCGCTGCCATCTTTAGACATTGTACATATTAGCCAATCAAATTGAACCTCATCGCTGCCATCTTTAGACAATGTACATATGAGCCAATCAAATTGAACCTCATCGCTGCCATCTTAGAACAATGTACATATGAGCCAATCAAAATGAACTACATCACTGCCATCTTTAGACATTGTAACATATGAGCCAATCAAATGAACTTCATGACTGCCATCTTTAGACATTGTACAATTAGCCAATCAAATTGAACCTCATCGCTGCCATCTTTAGACAATGTACATATGAGCCAATCAAAATGAACTACATCACTGCCATCTTTAGACATTGTACATATGAGCCAATCAAAATGAACTTCATGACTGCCATCTTTAGACGTGTACATATGAGCCAAATTAAATTGACCATCATCGTGCCATCTTTAGACATTGTACATATGAGCCAATCAAAATGAACTACATCACTGCCATCTTTATACATTGTACATATGAGCCAATCAAAATGAACTACATCACTGCCATCTTTAGACATTGTACATATTAGCCAATCAAATTATACCTCATCACTGCCATCTTTATACATTGTACATATGAGCCAATCAATTGAACCTTCATCCGCCATCTTTAGACATTGTACATATAGCCAATCAAATTGAACCTCATCGCTGCCACTTTAGACATTGTACATATAGCCAATCAAATTGAACCTCATCGCTGCCTATCTTTAGACATATGTACTTGTTACATATTAGCCAATCAAATTGACATCATCGCTGCCATCTTGACATTGTACATATTAGCCAATCAAATTGAACCTCATCGCTGCCATCTTTAGACATTGTACATATTAGCCAATCAAATTGAACCTCATCGCTGCCATCTTTAGACATTGTACATATTAGCCAATCAAATTGAACCTCATCGCTGCCATCTTTAGACATTGTCATATAGCCATCAATTGAACTATCACTGCCATCTTTAGACATTGTACATATTAGCCAATCAATTGAACCTCATGCTGCCATCTTTAGACAATGTACATATGAGCCATCAAATTGAACTCATCGCTGCCATCTTTAGACAATGTAACATATGAGCCAATCAAAATGAACTACATCAATGCCATCTTTAGAACATTGTACATAGAGCCAATCAAAATAACTCATGACTGCCATCTTTAGACATTGTACATATTAGCCAATCAAATTGACCTCATCGCTGCCATCTTTAGACAATTGTACATATGAGCCAATCAAATTGAACCTCATCGCTGCCATCTTTAGACATTGTACATATGAGCAATCAAATGAACCTCATCGCTGCCATTTTAGACATTGACATATTAGCCAATCAAATTGAACCTCATTGCTGCCATCTTTAGACAATGTACATATGAGCCAATCAAATTGAACCTCATCGCTGCCATCTTTAGACAATGTACATATGAGCCAATCAAAATGAACTACATCACTGCCATCTTTAGACATTGTACATATGAGCCAATCAAAATGAACTTCATGACTGCCATCTTTAGACATTGTACATATTAGCCAATCAAATTGAACCTCATCGCTGCCATCTTTAGACAATGTACATATGAGCCAATCAAAATGAACTACATCACTGCCATCTTTAGACATTGTACATATGAGCCAATCAAAATGAACTTCATGATGCCATCTTTAGACATTGTACATATGAGCCAATTAAATTGACCCTCATCGCTGCCATCTTTAGACATTGTACATATGAGCCAATCAAATTGAACCTCATCGCTGCCATCTTTAGACATTGTACATATGAGCCAATCAAATTGAACCTCATCGCTGCCATCTTTAGACATTGTACATATGAACCAATCAAATTGACCCTCATCGCTGCCATCTTTAGACATTGTACATATGAGCCAATCAAATTGAACCTCATCGCTGCCATCTTTAGACATTGTACATATGAGCCAATCAAATTGAACCTCATCGCTGCCATCTTTAGACATTGTACATATGAGCCAATCAAATTGAACCTCATCACTGCCATTTAGGGGAGAACATCAATACAGACACAAAGGTAAGTCAGGTAAGTTTTTTTAAATTTTGGATCACATTTCTACATAAAGAAACTGTATTAATAATTGTATTAATTATATATAGACAGAGCAGGACTAGAGTATCCAATCAGAGGGCTAGAAAGGAGGCTAATATATTAATAAAAAGAAATACCGTATCCAATCAGAGGGCTGCCTTATACAATCAATAGAATGAAACACTTTATCCAATCAGAGTAGAGATGACCAAACCCAGACCCCCTCCCCATATAAACAAGGGATTTAGATGTCTTTCCTATGATAACATTTTTTGTTTTCTCTATAGTCCAGGACAATTAGAAGACATTCCGACTGTCCCAACCCCCCTCACCGCATTTTGTCAAATGTTCCACCCAATGCCCATCCTGGGAAAGGACAAGTTATTTTTAATTAATAGCTCAATGTACAGGTATGGCAACTGTCACTCACCGACCCACTCACCCCCCAAACTTTAACTTCCTTGTTAAACTGGTTTATAAAGTGGAAAAGAATCTGACATTTAACACCAAGTAGAAATTGATTAAAAAATATTTACTACTCCAGGTGGCGATGAAAGGCCAATAAGAAGAGGAGGTCTAAGGGCCCAATCAGTCAGTGAGGTAGGGACTGAGGATGTCCAACCTGTAAACTAAAACTCCCAGCATTCCTAAGCTAGACTCAGCAAGGTCCACAAGCCAGACATCCCTGGGCTAGAGCTGGATGATGGCTCCATGTTCATAGTTCATATACATATATCTAAGGGAAACTCAATAGAAATAAAACAATATGGGGGACCCAATGTTTGCAACTCCAGTGTTAGGGGGACAAATTAAATAGAACACCCTCTATTCTCTACTCACAATATTACATTTATGATGGGGAATTGAAATGCCAATGGAATGAATGAGATAAATCACATGACATGGGGAACAAAGTTCTCACCAATCACAGGATCCCGTTGCCCTGTATGGGACGTATTTCTGTAAATTCCCCCTAGGGCTCCATATACACAGTAGATCCAGAGACAGGAATATGTGGTGTAGAGGAGCCAATATCTGCTTTCAAACTGGCTCCAAGGCTCAAGTCCTTGTCAACAAATCCCAGCCAAACAGGGATATCAGGATGGGATGGCCCCAGGTCAGGGAGGTCTTGGTGTCTCCATTGTCTAGTGATTTATTTACATATCCTAAAGGGGAAGGTAAACCCTCTGCTAATTGGAGACATTTTATACAGTCACCGAGCAACCCCCAATGCTGTACACTTAATGTAATGGATATAAAGAGAAAGAAATACAGGACAAGGCTTTGTCTCCAGTTGGACCCAATGGAAAGTCATTGTTGGTCCAGATCGGGAAGGTTCGTCCCACGTCACATTTTATTTACAGGGAACTGGTTGCAATGTCAGATTTTACAGTTCTATAATAATAATCTGATAATATTATTATTTATTATCATTTAAAAATATTATACCTCCTGATTCCCTGCCTCCATCTTGTTTCTGGACCAACATCCTCTCCTGCTACAGACTAGGGATGGGCGGTTCGCGGATCCCGAACCCGGATTTATCCCGTTCGCGAACGGCGGATTTTTCCAGATTTTCCGCCTTCCGAACCGCGGATTTCTCGTATTTTCTCGAAAATTTTTGAAATTACGAGGATTTCTCGTATTTTCGAGGATTTTTTTCATTTTAATTGGTCCGCTCGCGGATTTTCGAATTTTCTAATTTTTTCAAAAATTCGCGGACCCTCAAGCGGACCGGATTTTGCTTAGTTCGGACATCTCTACTACAGACAAGGTTACCCGGCTATCGGTCTACTTGCACCCTGGGGTAACAGAAATCTCTACCCACAAGAAGATAAAGGACCAATCATTTCTAAACACGATGTTTGGAGTCACTGTGCATTAGGAACAATAACATTAGTTAATAACAAGACGTCACATCCCCTTTAAGACATTTAAAGGTGGCGCTGTGTGTAATGTTTGCCCTGTCCTATAGAAACTATAAGTATCGCTACAAATGACTCTTCCTGATGGATGTTTAACTCTTTGTTCCCTGGTGTCAGGTTAAACACTATCCTTTGCAGCTTTCCATGAGGATGTGTTTGTATCCTATAGATATATATATATTTGCTATAGCAATATTAACTCCTTCCGAATAGGAAAGCTTTACACTTTACAGGGCATTATAGGAATAAGAAGCTGAAACCCAATGGAGATAGCGAACACTTTACCTGAACTGATCCACAGGTGTCCTGATGAAGCTTGTGATGTAATATCCACCAGTCGCTCTCACAATCCGTTCTACCTGCCCTCTCCTTGGATAAACATTGGGTTGTTTTTATCTTCATGCAAAGCTCAGAGACAGAGACAAAGGATTGAAGGAAACTCGCCTGTTCCTCTCCACCTTCTGTCTACTGGATGATCCTGTACATTCGATTGTCAACCCAGTGGATTTGCATCTCATGTTACAGCCAAACCTACAATTTCAATAACAAACAACTCACGTGTTCTGTTTGCACCCGTTACCTGTTTGGTAATAGTCAATACATATCTGCAGGGAATGTTGTGTGAGGATGGTGTATCATTAATATTATTATAACATATGTAGGCCTTTATTGTAGATATCACATGGCTTAAAGGACAACTCCACCCTCATAAGAACATCTTTTAGAAAGAATGGCCTCTTTAAAATATGTTGATATATCATAGTTTGTCCTATGAATTCATTACTGTATGCCTGCTATGCTTCTGGATGCCTCATGGAAACTGAGCCATTTAGAAACCTGTACTGAGCATTTACTGAGCCTGAGCATGCTCAGAAGAGGCAGACGGGGGATTAACATTCAGTCATTGGCTGTGATGTCAACTGACAAATCCATAACTGACAGTTACTAACTGGAAGAACCAGGAAGCAGAAACAGGGAAACAGGACATTGTGCAGGATTTCAGGTTAGACTTATAGATTTCACATTTCAAACTATTACAGTTTAGGGTTTTGGGGGGTGATTTACCTGTATGTAAGTTTTCATTTTAGGGCTGGACTTGCCCTTTAAGCCTTGTACACACGTTGGATCATTTTTGTACAATGCAGCCGACGAACGTTAAACGTCATTATCGTTAATCCTCGGAATTAAAACGACTTCTGTACACACAGCAACAATAGTCACCAAGGTAGTCGTTAGACATCATACGTAATGATGTCCAGTCCTTACACTGACCTCCTGTATATATAAAATGTCTCAATGTCCAGTCCACACTGACCTCCTGTATATATAAAATGTCCCAATGTCCAGTCCACACTGACCTCCTGTATATATAAAATGTCCCAATGTCCAGTCCACACACTGACCTCCTGTATATATAAAATGCCCCAATGTCCAGTCCACACTGACCTCCTGTATATATAAAATGTCCCCAATGTCCAGTCCACACTGATCTCCTGTATATATAAAATGTCCCCAATGTCCAGTCCACACTGACCTCCTGTATATATAAAATGCCCCAATGTCCAGTCCACACACTGACCTCCTGTATATATAAAATGTCCCCAATGTCCAGTCCACACACTGACCTCCTGTATATATAAAATGCCCCAATGTCCAGTCCACACTGACCTCCTATATATATAAAATGTCCCCAATGTCCAGTCCACACACTGACCTCCTGTATATATAAAATGTCCCCAATGTCCAGTCCACACACTGACCTCCTGTATATATAAAATGCCCCAATGTCCAGTCCACACACTGACCTGTATATATAAAATGCCCCCAATATCCAGTCCATACACTGACCTGTATATATAAAATGTCCCAATGTCCAGTCCACACACTGACCTGTATGTTTAAAATGCCCAATGTCCAGTCCACACTGACCTCCTGTATGTTTAAAATGCCCCAATGTCCAGTCCACACTGACCTCCTGTATATATAAAATGCCCCAATGTCCAGTCCACACACTGACCTGTATGTTTAAAATACCCCAATATCCAGTCCACACTGACCTCCTGTATATATAAAATGCCCCAATGTCCAGTCCACACACTGACCTCCAGTATATATAAAATGCCCCAATGTCCAGTCCACACACTGACCTGTATATATAAAATGCCCCAATGTCCAGTCCACACACTGACCTCCTGTATATATAAAACGCCCCAATGTCCAGTCCACACACTGACCTCCTGTATATATAAAATGCCCCAATGTCCAGTCCACACACTGACCTCCTGTAATATAAAATGTCCCAATGTCCAGTCCACACACTGACCTCCTGTATATATAAAATGCCCCATGTCCAGTCCACCACTGACCCCTCCTGATCTATAAAATGTCCGTCCACACACTGACCTTGTATATTATAAAATGCCCCAATTTCCAGTCCACACACTGCCCTCCTGTATATAATAAATGTCCCCAATGTCCAGTCCACACACTGACCTCCTGTATATATAAAATGTCCAATGTCCAGTACAAACACCCCCTGTATATAAAATGTCCCAATGTCCAGTCCACACACTGACCTCCTGTATATATAAAATGCCCCAATGTCCAGTCCCCACTGACCTCCTATATATAAATGTCCCAATGTCCTCCACACACACTGACCTCCTGTATATATAAATGTCCCCAACCAATGTCCAGTCCCACACAACACTGACCTCCTGTATATATAAAATGTCCCCAATGTCCAGTCCACCATGACCTCCTGTATGTATATAAATGCCCCAATTTCCAATCCACACTGACCTCCTGTATATATAAAATGCCCCAATGGCCAGTCCTCACACTGACCTGTATATATAAAATGCCCCAAGTCAGTCCACACTGACCTCCTATATATATAAAATGTCCCCAATGTCCAGTCCACACACTGACCTCCTGTATAATAAAATGTCCCCAATGTCCAGTCCACACACTGACCTCCTTATATATAAATGCCCCAATGCCAGTCCTCACACTGACCTGTATGTTTAAAATGCCCAATGCTGTCCAGTCCCCACACTGACCTCCTGTATTTATAAAATGTCCAGTCCACACCTGACTGTATAATATAAAATGTCCCAACTGTCGCATCCTCAACTGACCTACTTATATTTATAAAATGCCCCAAGTCCAGTCCCACACTGACCTCCTGTATATATAAAAGTCCCCAATGTCCAGTCCACACCACTGACCTCCGTATATATAAAAATGTCCCAATGTCCAGTACACACACTGACCCCCTGTATAATAAAATGTCACAATGTCCAGGTCCACACACTGACCTCCTGTTATATTAAATGCCCAATGTCCAGTCCACACTGAACCTCCTATATATTAATAAAATGTCCCAATGTCCAGTCCCACACTGACCCCGGTATATATAAAATGTCCCCAATGTCCAGTCCACACACGACCGCTCCTGTATATATAAAATGCCCCAATTTCCAATCCACACTGACCTCCTGTATATATAAAATGCCCCAATGGCCAGTCCTCACACTGACCTGTATAATAAAATGGCCCCAATGTCCAGTCCACACTGACCTCCTATATATATAAAATGTCCCCAATGTCCGTCCACACACTACCTCCTGTATATATAGTCCCAATTCCAGTCCACACACTGACCTCCTGTATATATAAAATGCCCATGTCCTCCTCACACTTGACCTGTATGTTTAAAAATCCCCCAATGTCCAGTCCACACTGACCTCCTGTATATATAAATGCCCCAATGTCCAATTCCACACTGACCTCCTATATTATAAAAGGTCCCCCAATGTCCAGGTCCACACCATGACCCCTATATATATAAAATGTCCCCAATGTCCAGTCCACACACTGACCCTCCTGTATATATAATGTCCCAATGTCCAGTCCACACACTGACCTCCTGTATATATAAAATTGTCCCAATGTCCAGTCCACACACTGACCTCCTGTATATATAAAATGCCCCAATGTCCAATCCACACTGACCTCCTGTATATATAAAATGCCCCAATGTCCAGTCCTCACACTGACCTGTATATATAAAATGCCCCAATGTCCAGTCACACTGACCATCCTATATATATAAAATGTCCCCAATGTCCAGTCCACACACACTGACCTCTGTATATATAAAATGTCCCCAATGTCCAGTCCACACACTGACCTCCTGTATATATAAAAATTGCCCCAATGTCCAGTCCTCACACTGACCTGTATGTTTAAAATGCCCCAATGTCCATTCCACACACTGACCTCCTGTATTTATAAAATGTCCAGTCCACACACTACCTGTATATATAAAATGTCCCCAATGTCCAGTCCTCACACTGACCTACTGTATATATAAAATGCCCCAATGTCCAGTCCACACACTGACCTCCTGTATATATAAAATGTCCCCAATGTCCAGTCCACACACTAACCTCCTGTATATATAAAATGTCCCAATGTCCAGTACACACACTGACCCCCTGTATATATAAAATGTCACAATGTCCAGTCCACACACTGACCTCCTGTATATATAAATGCCCCAATGTCCAGTCCACACTGACCTCCTATATATATAAAATGTCCCCAATGTCCAGTCCACACACTGACCTCCTGTATATATAAAATGTCCCCAATGTCCAGTCCACACACTGACCTCCTGTATATATAAAATGCCCCAATTTCCAATCCACACTGACCTCCTGTATATATAAAATGCCCCAATGGCCAGTCCTCACCTGACCTGTATATATAAAATGCCCCAATTTCCAGTCACACTGTCCTCCTATAGATATAAAATGTCCCCAATGTCCAGTCCACACACTGACCTCCTGTATATATAAAATGTCCCCAATGTCCAGTCCACCACTGACCTCCTGTATATATAAAATGCCCCAATGTCAGTCCTCACACTGACCTGTATGTTTAAAATGCCCCAATGTCCAGTCCACACTGACCTCCTGTATATATAAAATGCCCCAATGTCCAGTCCACACTGACCTCCTATATATATAAAATGTCCCCAATGTCCAGTCCACACACTGACCTCCTGTATATATAAAATGTCCCAATGTCCAGTCCACACACTGACCTGTATGTTAAAATGCCCCAATGTCCAGTCCACAACTGACCTCCTGTATATATAAAATGCCCCAATTGTCCATCCTCACACTAGACCGTAGTTTAAAATGCCCCAATGTCCAGTCCACACTGACCTCCTGTATATAAAATGCCCCAATGTCCGTCCTCACACTGACCTGTATTTTAAAAGCCCCAATGTCCAGTCCACACTGACCTCCTGATATATAAAAATGCCCCAATGTCCAGTCCACACATGACCTCCTATTATATATAAAATGTCCCCAATGTCCAGTCCACACACTGACCTCCTATTTATATAAAATGTCCCCAATGTCCAGTCCACACACTGACCTACTGTATATATAAAATGCCCCAATGTCCAGTCCACACACTGACCTCCTGTATATATAAAATCCCAATGTCCAGTCCTCACACTGACCTATTGTTTAAAAATGCCCAATGTCCTCCCACATGACTCCATTGATATAAAATGCCCCAATGTCCAGTCCACACTGACCTCCTATATATAAAATGTCCCCAATGTCCAGTCCACACACTGACCTGTATATATAAAATGTCCCAATGTCCAGTCCACACACTGACCTCCTGTATATATAAAATGTCCCCAATGTCCAGTCCACACACTGACCTCCTGTATATATAAAATGTCCCAATGTCCAGTCCACACACTGACCTCCTATATATAAAATGTCCCCAATGTCCAGTCCACACACTGACCTACTGTATTATAAAAATGTCCCCAATGTCCAGTCCACACTGACCTCCTGTATATATAAATGCCCCAATGTCCAGTCCTCACACTGACCTGTATGTTTAAAATGCCCCAATGTCCAGTCCACACTGACCCCTGTATATATATGCCCAATGTCCGTCCACACTGACCTCCTATATATATAAAATGTCCCATTCCAGTCCACACACTGACCTCCTGTATATATAAAATGTCCCCAATGTCCAGTCCACACACACTGACCTCCTGTTATATAAATGCCCCAATGTCCAGTCCCCACACTGACCTGTATGTTAAAAATGCCCCAATGTCCAGTCCCACACACGACCTCCTGTATAATAAATGCCCCAATGTCCAGTTCCCACACTGACCTCCTGTATATATAAATGCCCCAAGGTCCAGTCCACACACTGATCTCCTGTATATATAAATGCCCCATGTCCTCCACACACTGACCTCCTTATATTAAAATGTCCCCCAATGTCCAGTCCACACACTGACCTCCTGTTATATAAAAATGTCCCCAAGTCCAGTCCACACACTGACCTCCTGTATATATAAATGCCCCAATGTCCAGTCCACACACTGACCTGTATATATAAAATGCCCCCAATATCCAGTCCCATACACTGACCTTTATATATAAAATGTTCCCATGTCCAGTCCACACACCTGACCTGTATGTTTAAAATGCCCAATGTCCAGTCCCACACTGACCTCCTGTATTTTAAAATGCCCCATGTCCAGTCCACACTGACCTCCTGTATATATAAAATGCCCCAATCCATCCACACACTGACCTGTATGTTTAAATACCCCAATATCAGTCCACACTGACCTCCTGTATAATAAAATGCCCCAATGTCCAGTCCACACACTGACCTCCAGTATATATAAAATGCCCCAATGTCCAGTCCACACACTGACCTGTATATATAAATCCCCAATGTCCAGTCCACACAATGACCTCTGTATATATAAAACGCCCCAATGTCCAGTCCACACACTGACCTCCTGTATATATAAAATGCCCCAATGTCCAGTCCACAACACTGACCGTATATATAAAACCCCATGTCCAGTCCACACACTGACCTCCTGTATATATAAAATGCCCCAATGTCCAGTCCACACACTGACCTGTATGTTTAAAGGCCCCAATGTCCAGTCCACACACTGACCTCCTGTATATATAAAATGCCCCAATGTCCATACCCACACTGACCTGTATGTTTAAAAGGCCCCAATGTCCAGTCCACACACTGACCTCCTGTATATATAATGTCCCAATGTCCAGTCCACGACCTGACCTCCTGTATGTATAAATGCCCCAATGTCCAGTCCACACACTGACCTCCAGTATATATAAAATGTCCCCAATGTCCAGTCCACACACTGACCTACTGTATATATAAATGCCCCCAATGTCCATCCACACCTGACCTCCTGTATATATAAAATGTCCCCAATGTCCAGTCCACACACTGACCTCCTGTATATATAAAATGCCCCAATGTCCAGTCCACACACTGACCTCCTGTATATATAAAATGTCCCAATGTCCAGTACACACACACTGACCTCCTGTATATATAAAATGTCCCCAATGTCCAGTCCACACACTGACCTCCTGTATATATAAAATGTCCCCAATGTCCAGTCCACACTGACCTCCTGTATATATAAAATGCCCCAATGTCCAGTCCACACACTGACCTGTATATATAAAACGCCCCAATGTCCAGTCCACACACTGACCTACTGTATATATAAAATGCCCCAATGTCCAGTACACACACTGACCTGTATGTTTAAAAGGCCCCAATGTCCAGTCCACACACTGACCTCCTGTATATATAAAATGCCCCAATGTCCAGTACACACACTGACCTTTGTTTTAAGCCCCAATTCCTTCCACACACTGACCTCCTGTATAATAAAATGTCCCAAGGTCCATTCCACACACTGACCTCCTGTATATATAAAATGTCCACCCATGTCCAGTCCACAACACTGACCTCCAGTATATATAAAATGTCCCCAATGTCCAGTCCACACACTGACCTCCTGTATATATAAAATGTCCCCAATGTCCAGTCCACACACTGACCTCCTGTATATATAAAATGTCCCCAATGTCCAGTCCACACACTGACCTCCTGTATATATAAAATGTCCCAATGTCCAGTCCACACACTGACCCCAGTATATATAAAATGTCCCCATGTCCAGTCCACACACTGACCTCCTATATATAAAATGCCCCCAATGTCCAGTCCACACACTGACCTCCTTTATATAAATGTCCCCATGTCCAGTCCACACACTGACCTCCTGTATATACAAAATGCCCCAATGTCCAGTCCACAACTGACCTCCTGTATATATAAAATGTCCCCAATGTCCGTCCACACACCTGACCTCTGTATATATAAAATGCCCCCAATGTCCAGTCCACACACTGACCTCCTGTATATATAAATGCCCCCAATGTCCAGTCCCACACACTGACCTCCTGTATATAAAAATGTCCCAATGTCCAGTCACACACTGACCTCCTGTATATAAAATGTCCCCAATGTCCAGTCCACACACACTGACCTCCTATATATAAAATGCCCCAATGTCCAGTCCACACACTGACCTCCTGTATATATAAAATGTCCCCAATGTCCCGTCACACACAGACCCTGTATGTTTAAAAGGCCCCATGTCCAGTCCACACACTGACCTCCTGATATATAAAACGCCCCAATGTCCAGTCCACACACTGACCTGTTATATATAAAACGCCCCAATGTCAGTACCAACACTGACCTCCTGTATTATAAAATGTCCAATGTCCAGTCCACACACTGACCCTCCTGTATATATAAAATGCCCCAATGTCCAGTCCACACACTGACCTCCTGTATATATAATGTCACAATGTCCAGTCCACACAACTGACTGTAATAAAATTTCCCCAATGTCCGTCCACACACCTGTATATAAATTGCCCCAATGTCCAGTCCACACACTGACCCTGTATATATAAAATGTCCCCAATGTCCAGTCCCCACACTGACCTGTATATATATAAATGTCCCAATGTCCAGTCCACACACTGACCTCCTGTATAATAAAATGTCACAATGTCCAGTCCACACACTGACCCTCCTGTATATATGAAATGCCCCATGTCCAGTCCACACTGACCTCCTGTATATATAAAATGCCCCAATGTCCAGTCCACACTGACCTCCTGTATATATAAAAGGCCCCAATATCCAGTCCACACACTGACCTCCTGTTATTAAAATGTCCCAATGTCCAGTCCACACACGACCTCCTGTATATATAATGCCCCCCAATGTCCAGTCCACACTGACCTCCTGTAATATATACAATTGCCCAATGTCCAGTCCACACACTGACCTACTGTATATATAAAATGCCCCAATTCCAGTTCCACCACTGACCTCCTGTATATATAAAATGTCCCAATTTCCAGTCCACCACTGACCTCCTGTATATATAAATGTCTCCAATGTCAGTACACAACTGACCTCCTGTAATATAAAATGCCCCAATGTCCAGTCCAAACACCTGACCCCCTGTTATATAAAAATGCCCCAATGTCCAGTCCCCACACTGACCTCCTGTATATATAAATGCCCCAATGTCCGTCCACACACTGACCTCCTGTATAAAATGTCCCAATGTCCAGTACCCACACTGACCCCCGTATATATAAATGCCCCAATGTCCAGTCCCACACCTGACCTCCTGTATATATAATGTCCTCAATGTCCAGTCCACAACCTGACCCTCCTGTATATATAAAATCCCCCAATGTCATTCCACACACTGACCTCCTTTATATATAAAATGGCCCCCAATGTCCAGTCCACACTGACCTGTATATATAAATGCCCCATGTCCATCCAACCACTGACCTGTATATATAAAATGGCCCCAATGTCCAGTCCACACACTGACCTCCTTGTATATATAAATGCCCCAATGTCCAGTCCACACCCTGACCTCCTGTATATATAAATGCCCAAATTCCAGTCCACACACTGACCTCCTGTATATATAAAATGCCCAATGTCCAGTCCACAACACTGACCCTGTATATATAAATGTCCAATGTCCAGTCCACCATGACCTCCGTATATATAAAATGTCCCAATGTCCAGTCCCACACACTGACCGGCTCCTGTATATTATAAATGTCCCAATGTCCAGTCCACACACTGACCTCCAGTATATAAAATGTCCCAATGTCCAGTCCACACCTGACCCCCTGTATATATAAAATGTCCCCATGTCCAGTCCACACACTGACCTGTATATAAAATGTCCCAATGTCAGTCGCACACACTGACCTCCGGTATATAATAAATGTCCCAATGTCCAGTACACACCTGACCCCTGTTATAAAATGTCCCCAATGTCCAGTCCACACACTGACCTCCAGTATATATAAATGTCCCAATGTCCAGTCCACACACACTGACCTCCTGTATATATAAAATGTCCCAATGTCCAGTCCACACACTGACCATTATAATCCGATTCCAGTCCACTGACCTGTAATAGTAAAATGTCCCCAATGTCCGTCCCACACACTGCTGTATATATAATGTCCCAATGTCCAGCCACACACTGACCTCTGTATATTAAAATGTCCCCATGTCCAGTCAACACACTGACCTCCTGATATATAAATGTCCAATGTCCAGTCCACACACTGACCTCCTGTATATATAAAATGTCCCAATGTCCAGTCCACACACTGACCTCCTATATATATAAAAGCCCCAATGTCCAGTCCACACACTGACCTCCTGTATATATAATATGTCCCAATGTCCAGTCCACCACACTGACCCTGTATATAAAATGCCCAATGTCCAGTACACACACTGACCTCCTGTATATATAAAATGCCCCATGTCCGTCCACACACTGACCTCCTGTATATATAAAATGCCCCCATATCCCAGTCCACCACTGACCTGTCATATTAAAAGCGTCCGCCACACTGTATAAGTCCAGAGGCGACCACACTGACCTCTGATATATAACAGTCCCAATGTCCAGTCCACACACTGACCTCCTGTATATATAAAAGGCCCCAATATCCAGTCCACACACTGACATTAGGGTCATTTTATATATACAGGAAGCTTGTTATTATAAACCTTTCTGCTGTGTGTAGTTTTGCATGATGGGAAATTCCCTTTCTCAATGCTACTTCACAGTGATTACTGAGCATGCTTGCCCTCATAGAAAGTCTGGTCTGATGTAGGTAGAGTTGGTTAAGAGTGGTAGGGGGAAACTTAGCCTGAGTAAAACAAGTACTGGATAAAAGACATGCAGTCCCATAAATATTCCGATATCGTACGACCGTGATTGGAGCGCGTACGGCCTCCATTACAAAATATGAATTTTCATCTTTACAAAAACTCTGAAATAACTAGAAACTGGTTGACTGGTTTTTCCTGTTTTCCTCTTTCTTTTCTTTCTTTTGTTCTTTTATTCTCTGTTTCATCTCAAAGTCATTAGTGTTTGTTTATTTTTTTGTGGGTGTTACGTTTGACTGAGGGTGAAGGAGTTTATTGCTATTGCTTTCTTGTGATCCTTGTGCTGTAAGGAAGGTGCAATTATTCCTTTTTACGGTTGGCGTTCAAAATAACAGATGTGCATACACACACACAAGTTTCTACGAGTCCAGTAACTACCAATCAACACTTTGATTTTATTGGACTATTACAGCTACAGGTAATGCATCCAGCAATGTGATTGGTTACTGGAGTTATCAAAACGCGTCAGTTATGCTGACCTTGAAACATTTAACATGTCTCTTTTAAATATTTGAATAAAGGATTGTTTTAAAGGGCAACTCCAACCTCATAAGAACATCTTTTAGAAAGAATGGCCTCTTTAAAATATGTTGATATATCCTACTTTGTCCTATGAATTCATTACTGTATGCCTGCTATGCTTCTGGATGCCTCATGGAAACTAAGGAATTTAGAAACCTGTACTGAGCATTTACTGAGCCTGGGCATGCTCAGAAGAGGCAGATGGGATTAACATTCAGTCATTGGCTGTGATGTCAACTGTCAAATCCATAACTGACAGTTGCTAACTGGAAGAACCAGGAAGCAGAAACAGGGGAAACAGGACATTGTACAGGATTTCAGGTTAGACTTATAGATTTCACATTTCAAACTATTACCGTTTAGGGTTTTGGGGGGTGAATTACCTGTATGTAAGTTTTCATTTTGGGGCTGGACTTGCCCTTTAAATAACTTACTATTTGGAGTCCAATGGAGTGCTGTGCAGCACAAACAACTTTCTAAAAAGTTCTATAGTGAATGGACAACTTTAATATTTTCAGGATGATCCCAAGAGTTTCCTAAAATCCGGAAAATGAACTGATTTATGGATAAAATGTTTCATTATTCTGTCCAGTTATTTACTTTCTAGACACCATAAATGATCCGTACAGATTAAATTCCCTGCAGTGATAATATTTATTTCCCTCTACTTACAGCAATACAAACATACTCACGCGTGCTACAAGTTTTTCCAGTTTTCATTCTTTTGGCACCAGTTTAATAAATGTAACTGGATTCATAACCGTGTTTAATTGCATGGAACACATTTCATCACACAGAATGAAACATTGATTTATTGCACAAACTATCATCTCTCACCAGTCTCAGGTTTGGCCATACGCAGAGTCACAAACCACACAGCCAATAAATAATATGGAATTTTTGAACACTTAAGGGTAGAGATGTTCTGTGGGTTCTAATAGAACCCAGTTTCGAATCGAATCCGAGGGTTTCAAAGTCCCGACAAAATTTTCGGAACTCCTGGAATTTCCGAAACCTGAATTTTCCAAGTTTTTGATTTTTATCGAAATTTCGAATGGAAAGTAGGCTATTTTCGAAAATCGAAACTCGAACTTTCGAAATTTCCGAAAATTTCGAAAACGAAACGAAAATGAATGGGAATGCACGTTCTGGACACACCTCCACGCCTATTAGTGGGCGTGACCTGCTGAAAGAATGCTCTACAGTGGTGCAGGTTTGAACATGTGCAAAGCACAGACTAGTCAGTGACCAAGCTGTGAATGCTGGGAAATAAAACACCAGTTTCCCAGCAACCACAGCAAAATGAGAGTTGAGACACAGATTCCCTTTTCAAGCTGTTCCGCCTTTTGATTTAAATATTTTTCACACCAGTCACAGCTCATTATATGAAATGAATTAGTTGTCAAGATTATTATGGGATGGCGGTATCCCTTTAACATTAAAGGTTATGTTTATTGTACAAACATGAACAGGGAAAGGAATGTAATTAAAATACACAGGGTCCTTTAGCATGAATCCAATATTGGGACTTGGTGTTCAAAATGTCAATTAAAGGGGAACTAAACTTCCCATTTTAACCAATGGTATAATGCATTCCATTAACCCCTGCAGTATTGAATTAAAGATCATCTAGAAACGCTCATGATTGACAGGTCGGTAATGGTGGTTAATAAACCAGGGGTTAATACAGAACATAACATAAAACGGTCGCCACTGTTCTTACCCGAGGCAAAAAAATAATAATAAAAATCCTGTCAATCATCTCCCAAGGTGGTGTCGCAATCAGTGTTTTATTTCTAATGTTTTATGTGGCTCCTGTTCAGCTCAGAGAATGAGAAACGAATAAAACTTTCTGAAACACAATAGCGCCCTCCAGTGGAAACGTTTATTAACAAACATAAACAAATATAAAGGTGCAATGTACAACTTGTCATGTAGTGTTTAGTGATGAGATATTATCGAGTCCCTGTAGTGAGTCAGGCCTCATACTCAGCCTAGTGTGGAACAGCCTCGATAACTACCTAGTGCTGGTCAGGCCTCATACTCAGCCTAGTGTAGAATGGCTTCCATTACTACCTAGTGCTGGTCAGGCCACGATTACTACCTAGTGCTGGTCAGGCCTCGATTACTACCTAGTGCTGGTCACGCCTCATACTCAGCCTAGTGTAGAATGGCTTCCATTACTACCTAGTGCTGGTCAGGCCACGATTACTACCTAGTGCTGGTCAGGCCTCGATTACTACCTAGTGCTGGTCAGGCCTCGATTACTACCTAGTGCTGGTCAGGCCTCGATTACTACCTAGTGCTGGTCACGCCTCATACTCAGCCTAGTGTAGAATGGCTTCCATTACTACCTAGTGCTGGTCAGGCCTCGATTACTACCTAGTGCTGGTCAGGCCTCGATTACTACCTAGTGCTGTCAGGGCCTCGATTACTACGTTGCGGGTCAGACCTCACACTCAACCTAGTATAGAACGCCTCCATTACTACCTATTGCTGGTCAGGCCTCATACTCAGCCTAGTGTGGAACAGCCTCCATTACTACCTAGTGCTGGTCAGGCCTCGATTACTACGTAGTGCGGGTCGCCTCGTTTACTACCAGTGCGGGTCAGGCCTCGATTCTACCTAGTGCTGGTCAGGCCTCATACTCAGCCTAGTGTGGAAACAGCCTCCATTACTACCTAGTGCTGGTCGCCTCGATTACTACTGTGGCTGGTCAGGCCTCGTTACTACCTAGTGCGGGTCAGGCCTCGATTACTACCTAGTGGCGGTTCAGGCCTCGATTACTACCTATGGCTGGTCAGGCCTCAACTCAGCCTAGTGTGGAACAGCCTCCATTACTACCTAGTGCTGTCAGGCCTCGATTACTACGTAGTGGCGGGTCAGACCTCACACTCAACCTAGTATAGAATGGCCTTGATTACTACCTAGTGCTGGTCAGGCCTCAATTACTACCTAGTGCGGGTCAGGCCTTGATTACTACCTAGTGCTGGTCAGCCCTCATACTCCTAGTGTGGAACAGCCTCCATTACTACCTAGTGCTGTTCAGGCCTCGATTACTACGTAGTGCGGGTCAGACCTCACACTCAACCTAGTATAGAATGGCCTTGATTACTACCTAGTGCTGTGTCAGGCCTCAATTACTACCTAGTGCGGGTCAGGCCTCGATTACTACCTAGTGCGGGTCAGGCCTCGATTACTACCTAGTGCTGGTCAGGCCTCATACTCAGCCTAGTGTGGAACAGCCTCCATTACTACCTAGTGCGGTCAGGCCTCGATTACTACGTAGTGCGGGTCAGACCTCACACTCAACCTAGTATAGAATGGCCTTGATTACTACCTAGTGCTGGTCAGGCCTCAATTACTACCTAGTGCGGGTCAGGCCTCGATTACTACCTAGTGCTGGTCAGGCCTCATACTCAGCCTAGTGTGGAACACCTCCATTACTACCTAGTGCTGGTCAGGCCTCGATTACTACTTAGTGCGGGTCAGACCTCACACTCAACCTAGTATAGAATGGCCTGGATTACTACCTAGTGCTGGTCAGGCCTCAATTACTACCTAGTGCGGGTCAGGTCGATTACTACCTAGTGCTGGTCAGGCCTCATACTCAGCCTAGTGTGGAACAGCCTCCATTACACCTAGTGCTGGTCAGGCCTCGATTACTCCTAGTGCTGGTCACCCTCAACACTTAACCTAGTATAGAACGGCCTTGATTACTACCTAGTGCTGGTCAGGCCTCAATTACTACCTAGTGCTGGCCAGGCCTCACACTCAGCCTAGTGTAAAACGCCTTGATTACTACCTAGTGCTGGTCAGGCCTCGATAACTACCTAGTGCTGGTCAGGCCTCATACTCAGCCTAGTGTGGAATGGCCTCCATTACTACCTTGTGCTTGTCAGGCCTCTCACTCAGCCTAGTGTAGAATGGCCTTGATTACTACCTAGTGCAGGGTATTGGAGTACCAAGTTGCCGGATGTCATTGTACATTGGTCCCAAATGTTATTGTATGTTAAGGGGCATCCTCTATATGTTGGTATAACCACATGTAAAATGCATTAATTGGTACTTTCCACTGGGTCACGTGGGGGGCAGCGTCTGTATCTATACCAGCTTACAATCCCTTGCGTGAGAAACGTGTGCCAGATAAACACAATTGGGTGGCCAGATTGATTGCGCTGTGCTGCGAATCGTGTCCGGTTACATGTGATCACCATTTTTTTGCTAATCGCATGTGCTCCAATAATGGAGTATCGAAGGAACATTTGCATTTGCGGTTTTTACACGCGTCGCAGAAAGACTTCAGCCTTGGAGAGGTGACCCTGTGAGCTGTTAGAGCACCCTGTGGTCTAGCTGTGAATTTTTTGTGGCCCCACAGTTGGGATTGCTAAGGGGTGACTAGGGCACCCTGGGGGGTGTCATAGGCATAACTGGTTTTCTGGGCGGGGCTACGCCAGCGGTAAGTGCAAGAAATTACCTTGTGGCGATGAGTACAGATGAAACTAGAAAGTTTTGTTCCTTTTTCGGATTTACGGAATTCAGAAAAACCCGAAGATCAGAAAAACCAAAAACGGAACTTACTTTCGAGGTTTCGGAACGCAGTTTTGAGGGTCACCGTATGTTGAGGTTAGTTTCGGTAACCCTAATATCACTCTCGAAAATACGTTCGTAAACTACGTTGGAGTTTCCCATCATATTTTTGAGAGTGAGCCATACTGCAACGCACAGGAATCGCGCACAAAATCGCGCATGCGGTTTCGCGCGCATGCGTTAATGCACCAAAAATGGTGAACGCATGCGTTACCAAACGCGAACGAGCGCAATCGCATGCGCATCGGAATCGCGGGAATTTTTGCGTTCCCGCGATTCCATTTTAGCGAAAATCACGGGCGCAAACACGAGCGCGAAACGCGGGCGCAAACGCGCGAAAACGCTCTAGTGTGGTCTAGCCCTTACAGAAAATAACTTTGTGCGTTTACAGTTACCTTCAAAAATACGCTCCAAACTCCCGAAATCTTAACGATTCTGCTTCGAACAGAAGTTGGACCCTGATCCCATTTCTAGCAGTGTTGCGGTTTACTGCAGATATTTCAATCCAGTGGACATTTAATTTATCAAATAAAGGGTTAAAATTTTAGCCTAGCCAGTATCTAATATATTTACTTACAAGCTGAACATCCCTGATATAAATATTAAGGGGAACCATGGTCTCCAGACTAATTAGTCTGGAGACTGCAGTGTTACCTTTAAAATAAGCCCCGGGTCAAATCTCTAATTGCAGCCTGTGAGAAGTTATATTGCTGAAAGGGTTAATATTTCCTTCTTCTGTAGATTGAGTGACAGCCCTGCTGAAAGTCAGACTGCTCTATCTTAAAGCAGATGGAAACAAATATCTCATTAGATTCTAAGTGAGTGTGCAGGTAAGTACATGTCGGCCCGCTGGTCACTTCTCCCATTACTGTAATTTGCTGTGTTCAGTTACACGTTCCCCCTGACTGATCGCAATGGGGAATCCACAACCTTCCAGGCCCTGGTTAATATTCCAGAGGAAACGTTCGAGTCTTTTAACGTTCGGTGTTTTATTTTCTGCAGATCATTTGGCAGTGAGAGAATTGACTGGGCACCTAATCACGTTACTAATCGGGAGTCTTTATTCTGCCACTACACTACAGCGAGGGAACCGAATGGGGCCCGATGCAATATCGTGGGGGCCCCATTGTGAGTCCATTGTTTCCATTGGATGTGTAAGACAACTGACTTATTGCAGCTACTGCAGCTGTAACTGGGCCCCTGTAGTTTTTCTGGGCCCCAGACAGGAGCCTGATTTTCCTCGCAGACGTTCTCGATTTTCTCGTAATATACTATTTAAAAATTCAAACGTTTCCTTGCATAATAATCTTCAGCAACCAATCAGATGTTCGCTATTACTGGGTTATTCTAGTTATCTAACATCCGATTGGTTTCTGCAAATGAACATCTCAGGCCTTGTATGACATCACCCGATATCTACACTAGGATGGGTTTTCTATATGTAATTCACATTATTAGGTTTCACTGTGGCTGTTTCGTTCCTGCATTGCTGTAGGCCGCCAGCTAATTATAACACAACGAATCCCTTGGTGTGGCCATGTGGTGTTGGCTCATTGCATTATCTCAGGACGTCAGCGGCATAACATAACAGCTGGTCCCCAAACACAAAGCTTTGCACGAAAATATATTAAAAGAAATTTTGTTTCCCTAGATAAATTGGTTGAGCTTTCGGGCCTATCCTGGCCTAGAGAATTAAAGGGCAAGCCCAAACAAAAAATTGTATATAAATCAATAACCCCCCAAGCGGCAACAGTTAGAAATCTGAGAGATGTAAGTCTAACCTAAAACTTTGTCTGATGGTTCTGTTACCCATCATTCTGCTTCCTGGTTCTTCCGGTTAGCAGCTGCCAGTCAGGGATATCACAGATGATATCACGGCCAAGAAATGAATACTACTTCCATATCTGCTCTGAGCATGTGCAAGCTCATAACAAGCCCAGAAACTTTGGAGAGAGGCATAAACCCTTTAAAAGCAGAGGGAAGGGGGAGAATGGGTTAGTCCTACAGCTCTCCGCTTTTGATCTATTGGGGTTTGGGGGTTTAGAAGGGTGTTTAACCTTATATAATGTTTATATGCCCTTTAACCCCCCAAAGACCAAGACTCAGGGATTCTATTCCTCTGCTGTACAGAGGTTTATTATTAACGTAAACTACCTGTGTATTAAATATCCCTTTAACAATCTCCCAAACAAACCAATCACATTTCTCTGTAGATCAATATACAGATTAATGTAATGGGGTTACATTAATTCACTGCATGTCCAGGAACAATTCTCTAATCATCTATTAGTAACAAGCTATTATAATACAGTTGGGTTCTCCTTTTATAATGTAATCTTATATCTTAATATAACGTGACATTCCCTTCATTAGGTTCATTGGCATTTACTGTACAATAAGAATATTTACAGTAGGTACAATGTCACCCATTATGGCTTTCAATCGTTTACCGTGATGTTTTATAGGAGTGAATCTTTTAAAACGTCTTGCAGACCTTTACCATAAGGTGAGAATTTTATTAACAAATATTAGTAAAATATTGACCGTGATTGTTTTTATATTGAGACATTTTGTAAGTCATCAGTTCTTAATGATGTCATCATTGTCACATGTCATTGTGCACCCCTTGAAAATATAAGGATATTAACAGGGTTATGCAATTTTTATGTCATATAATATCACCTAGAAGTAATAGGTGCAGAGTGCCGTATCTTACATGATCGCAGTCCCACAATGCAAGGTCATGGGACTCCATTGACCATTCTATTTTACAATGGGGGTCGCATTTTAATACTAGAATTATAATAATAAATATATCCAGTTAACACAGTCCGGAAATTGGTTAATGAGACATTTTTATGAAACTTTACAGTCTATAACAAGGATAAGGAAATGTTTAGCTAAGGTGCAGAGGAATGCTGGGAATTGTAGTTTTAGGAAGGGATGGATAGACCAGGAGCGCAACAACAGGGGCCCGGGCCCTCCCACAGCTTGGAGCCGAGCCCCTGACCCCCGCTCTGGCTCAATCAGATGTTTTTTTAACCCTGATTGCACATCCACTTAAAGATACGCGTATAGCTACCGGTCTTTTAAACAGCTGATCACTTGTATCTTCCTGAGGACGTCATTCAGCTGTTTAAAACAACTGACCCCCGTGGTCCCTGCCCCCACCCCCCCCACGACAGCAGGGGCTGCTGTAACATAGTTATGCTACTGGGATGACACACATTTTTTCTTTGTAAAAAAACCCAATATTTAATTATCACTTAATAAAACACAAGATTAACGCAGACATCTTCTGGTGAACATTGTCATTGATATTACACAGATATAAAGGGGCTTTTCAACAAGAGGTGCACAATCAGATCCAATGTTTCTCACTATAGCAGACCAATAAAAATGTATCACCTGATTGTGTTGTGCATATTAACAGCTCGCACATATTTTTTTGCACTTCGTTAAATAAAGCCCTAAAGTATTAAAGTACGCTAATTATATATGTAAATCACGTCAATAAGATATGTAAATGTGCCATCCTCACAGCGACATCTACTGGTGTATGAAAAACAGCAGAGAAAGAATAAGGAACCATAACCTAGAACAATGGGCAGTTTGTTTGGAATGGTGTGTAAATAGAGGACATTCCCTTATTTCATTTTATTGCCGCTGGCTGTAATAACATCCAACTAGATTGCCATCAGTATCTGGAGCCATGTAAATAAAACACAGCACCATGAACATTTAATAAATAATAACATCCCACCAAGTCTGGGTACAGCAGATAACACAATGCAGGTTCCTCTCTGTCCATTATTTTAATGTAGTGAAAAAGACGCATACGCTTAAGACACGTATGATCGCCGG
This sequence comes from Hymenochirus boettgeri, assembly GCA_019447015.1. NCBI lineage: Eukaryota > Metazoa > Chordata > Amphibia > Anura > Pipidae > Hymenochirus > Hymenochirus boettgeri. The sequence goes on from JAACNH010000535.1 coordinate 36,246, forward strand.
GCTGACACACAATGTGTAACGAAGGGCCACATTGCCGGCTGTCGTTTAAAAGGAAACTATATGCATGTTTTTGTTTGTTTTTAAAAAGTACTTAGGGCAGGGAAGTAGGATTGGTATTTCCTGCTCCCAATTTTGATTCTGTGAGTATGCGCTGTAGCTCCTCAACAAAACGATATTGGGGTAGGAATAAGTCCCAACTCCCTGCCCAAGGTACTTCTCATTTTTAAAAAGTACATTCCCGTTTGGTTTTCCTTTATGTATGAGCGTTGGGTCGGGCAAAATGTCCTTCTTCTTTAACGAGGCCTAACCTAGCGCCCATACTTATACCATTCGTTACACCATCGTGCATTGGCTACACAATCACATGTGTGTATGATCTAAAAGCTGGACACACCTACAGTTTGCGTGCTGATTTCCAGCGCCTCCAATCGTCCATTCATCCAATCCGGACACATGGACAGTTGGATATCCGTGGCAGCTGCCTGAAAACCATACATTTTTTTCAGCCGATCGACAGATATAGGTCCAAAAATTGGTGGTGTGTACCGAGCCTAAAGGCAAGGAGTTTGCAGAATCAGAGCAAACACACTAAATAGCGATCTGTTATGTCAATTGAAATGAATTTTGACATTTCTTGGTGATTTTTAAAACACAAATAGAGACATTACCAACATGCATCTAATATAAGGTCACTAGCGGATCATGATGTAACTACGTTATGATTGTTTAGAAAGAATAAAATCATGAACATGAATAATTATGATAAAGTTAACTTTTTCTTTTATCATTGGGAACTGAATGTAGACAGAATAGATAGTTGGGTCAACGCTATAAGAAAGATTTTAATTAATTAATAGTCGTGTTTATAGCTAAGGACTCTGGGAGTTGTAGTTCAGCTAGAGGGATAAAGGATCTATGTTAATTAATAATAAATCTGCAATAAATATGCAGATTACTTAATAAATAATTCTAGTATATATAATATATCAATGGCATTTTGTCATCAGGGGACCAAATGGGAGGTGAACGAATCCAACTGAATCGGAATTTTTTAATTTTCAATTGCATATTTGTGAGCTTTCTATAGAATTTCGAATTTCAATTTTCGAAATTTTCATTTTTTACATTTTTTAATGAAAGGTTCAGTGTTTTCAAAATGTTGAAAAATCTGTTGATCCCAAGATTCTACAATTAAATCATGCTCATTTCAAGCTGGGATTCATCACTAATCTAATGAACCTTGACCTCTGTGAACTATAAATTGTGGGGTCAACCTCTATGCCTAGAAACAAAAATACAATAGTTGCAAACAAAATTAATTGAGTGCCACTTACCTTTTCTTGTTCAAGAAAACCCCTTTACCGTCCTGTGTTAACATCTCAAACTTTTCTAAAAATAAAATAAAAACAAACAAGATAAAATCTACTTCTTCCATTAATGTACCCCCCCCTATATATAGACCTGGATTCTCATTACATTGTTTCCTGATCGCCCGAAAGAACCGAACTTACTAAACCTGATTTCAGCCTCATCATGCAACACAGATAATCCTGGAAATTGAACTTCTTCTCAGAATCTCCATATCGAAGGGCCACACAACTGAGATGGCTTGTTGGCCACATTGATTCCTAAAAACATAAAGAAAACTAAGTCAGGTGAACAGAACCTTTCAAGACGGAGTATTTTCTTCTGGAATTATCTTTGTTCAAGACACAAAGTAGACAATTAGTCTAGGAGAAGAAGAAGATCCAAGTAGTGGTAGAAGTTATCAATCTTTGGACATTACCCATAATGCAAGTTTATAATTAATCTGCTAACGACACACCCTTAAACTAGCATCATAATCTTCACTGTACGGCTGTCACAATTTTGCTGTGTTCTATGGCGGATACCATGGAGGATTGTGTGTTTTACAATGTTCACGGAATTCTACAACATTGTCCTAAAATGGTAATTTAAAAGAGCCTGGTATTGTGACATAATGATCACTGCGCCTTTATAAATACGCCATGGTTAGCCAATAGAGATGGCCGAACTTTGAAAGTTCGAAAACGGACTGAACTTTATGAACTTCAGTTAAAGTTTAATGGTTTGAATTCGGACCCATTAAAGTCATGGGGAGTGATAGTTCGAAGAGTCCGGGTGATTTACAGCTAAATTAACAATGGTAACTACTGTAATGGCTGTGGCACCTGGGAATGGTCTGGGGAACATGTCACTATCACAAAAACTTGTTTAACACTCTCTTAAACACGAGCTGGCATTTGTTTTTTCCGCAAGCTACATTCAAGGGTTACGGTCAATTTAGGGTTACTGAATGATACTTTTGAGGGTTAATGCAAACAGAACCATAAATTCGAGGGTTAACTAAATCAAATGATACTTTAGAGGTTAGCGAAAGCAAACGATACTTTAGAGAGCTAGCGAAGCAAACGATACTTTAGAGCGTTAGCAAACGATACATTTAAGGGTTAGAGAACAGCTCATAAATTCAATATCTCGCAAACAGCCACAATGAACGTAATTATCAAAGTCCGGAAAGTTCGAAAGTCCGAGAAATCCAGGCCCGGGATAGTTCGAGAAGTCCGAGTCCGTTAAGTTCGGCTCAAACTTGGGTTTGAGTTCTAGCCCATCTCTATTAGCCAACAAAATTTACCCATGGAGCACAGTTCAACGCTGTACATTTCTAGAGGAACTACAAACACATTAGAAGGTTCCATGACTAAGATTACCAGGGTCACTATGTATTAAGATTTAAAGGAATACTAAAATACAAAGGAACCTTAATAATTCCATTCAAATCCAGATCTAAACCGTCACTAGTCTTTAGGGGACACCCAACACCCCATTCCAGTCCATATACTTCTGCAGCCATGGCGCTTTTCTTAACTCCGACTGATCTATTATCCGCATTGATTGACATCGATTTCCATGAAAATCCTCTTAAAGGGAAAGGACGTGTCAATTTTCAAAGACTTTGCAAATCAAAACAAATGTACAAATGTTTTCTTTCCCTTTTTTTTTTTTAAACCGTGTATCACAAATTCTTAATAATGAGAGATAAATAAATGACCCCGGGGTAGCTAATACGCCCCCATCCGCCATATTAATCATTATATCATGTGATTCCAAAGGTTCGTTACCTTAAACTCTCCAGTATTTCCACAAGAGAGGAAGGTTCCAAAGTCTAACGTTCCTTTAGATTGAACGCCAGCTGGTAGGAAGCGTAATGATGAAATGACCAAGTGCAAAGTAAAACATTTGGATTAAGATCCCTTTAGGGCATGTTCACCCTTGATCTAAGCGTCAGTTCATCTGGCCCTTCCTTCCTTAGTGTATCAATCAGACTGTGCCTGTTCACATGGTTTTCTGTTTCCCCTGATGTCTCCTCTGCACATGCTCAAGCTTATAAAAAGCTCATTGAGCAGAGGGATAGGCAATCCTTTACCAAACGGAAAATAACTTATCATTAAATAAATTAAATGTCAGCTTACAAATGCATGTAATAAACTGGTTAAAATGGTTTTGGTTGCTGGCACATATCTAACAGTTTTGGTTTTAAAGGGTGACATGCCCTTTACCTTAAGGTCTGCACACATACGACCGAGGGCCAACCAGCGACATGTGACCAGTAAGTCTATGGGCCACGGTTATGCTGTTTCACATCTCCATTCGGTCAGGCATTGTTGATTCTACCAAGTCTGTGTGATGCCTTACATTCTGCAGGGTTGGACAACAGTTCCATTGAGATTCCTGCTCCACTTCCCAAACATTTTTCATTCAAATAAATCATTTGTCTGGATCATTGACTTTTGAACCATCATTTTAATGTTCATTTTACAGATCTCCCACTGGGTATAATCACTCCCCAAAGGATACGTCCATTGATGACAATACGGTGCGACTGGCATCCAAACTGAACTTGTTTCCTCCACCAGGTGAAAATCCTAGAAGATACGGTAATAACATTATATTTACCAACGTGAGAATTTTCTCTAAATACTGATTACAGAACATAGGGACTGATGTATAAGAGGATTTCCTGTATTCTAATTTACAGTATCCAATCAGGATCCAACGGCCAATTGGGCCGACATCCAGTCCATGAATGCTCGGTCGAGCCTAACTGAATGTCAGTTTTGCCTGTCCAAGTGTCCATAGACTAGGCAACATTCGGCTGAAATGACCTCTGAAGACCCTTGTGCTTGGTGGTCAGCCACTGTGTATGGACCTTTAGCTTTGTACTGCATTTAGAAAACACTGATTGGTGGGTCGGCCACGTGTGTATGGACCTTTCGCTTTGTACTGCAGTTAGAAAACATCGATTGGTGGGTCGGCCACGTGTGTATGGACCTTTCGCTTTGTACTGCAGTTAGAAAACATCTGATTGGGGTCGGCCACGTGTGTATGGACCTTTCGCTTTGTACTGCAGTTAGAAAACATCTGATGGTTGTGTCTCCACGTGTGTATGGACCTTTCGCTTTGTACTGCAGTTAGAAAACATCTGATGTGGTGTTCGGCCACGTGTGTATGGACCTTTCCGCTTTGTACTCGGCGTTAGAAAACATCTGATTGGTGGGTCGGCCACGTGTGTATGGACCTTCGCTTTGTACTGCATTTTAAAAACATCTGATTGGGTGGGTCGGCCACGTGTGTATGGACCTTTCGCTTTGTACTGCAGTTAGAAAACTCTGATTGGTTCCAGCAGACAAATATCTGGTCAAACATTTCCCACCTGATATTGGATCAATTAACGTTCTAGTGGTTTTCTGTGTCCAGCCATATGGATGTTTTAATTTAGTTCTTAACTCACAATCATTGTAACTAAGGGTCATTTGAAATATACTTTACCCGACCCCCATGATTCCTCTTTACCTTTCACCATTTCTTCATTTAAAAACCTCTGAAGATCCCAGACATTCATTCCATTGCCCTGCAGTGGACATCACATTACAGCGGTTAAAGTGAAACCGGAAATTGTCTCCTAGGGTAAACGCCATCAGTGGAAGGATTCAGTGGAGGAAATTACTGAGTGGCGAATTGCATGAAAATCTTTCAGGTTCTGCAACTTCCTGCAAATAAACAATAAGATTATTTACAGATTTCACTATTAGATCTCAGGTAGGGGACAATGGAACCCAATTACTGATAATAAGAGAATCCAATGGATTTAATGTATAATTCGGTACGTACCTTTATGTGTGGAGACGAGCCGAGCTCTCTGCAAACGTGAGAATAATATTGAATTCATTTCATCATAATTAATAATCTGCACGGACCTCAAGAACATTTAATTTCTATTAAGGTGTAAACATTTACTCGTATTCTATTCTACTCTATCCTACCCTACTCTATCCTACACCTACCTACCCTACTCTATCCTACCCTACTCTATCCTGTCCTACCTATCCGTCTACTCTATCCTTCCTACTCTATCCGTCCTACTCTATCCTTCCTACTCTATCCTACCCTCTCTATCCTACTACTATCTATCCTACCCTACTCTATCCACTCCTACCCTACTCTACGTCCTACCTACCTACCCTACTCTAACCTATCCTACCCTACACCTACTCTATCCTCCCCTACTCTACTCCTACCCTCCTCTATCCTACCCTACTCTATCCTAAAATCCTACCCTACTCTATCCTACCTACTCTATCCAATCCTAAACCCTACTCAGATCCTACCCTACTCTAATCCTGTTCCCTACTCTAATCCTACCCTACTCTATCCTGTCCTACTCTATCTGTCCACTCTATCCTCCCTACTCTATCCTACCCTACTCTATACCTACCCTACTCTATCCTATCCTCCCCTACTCTATCCTACCCTACTCTAACCCTACCCTACTCTATTCTTCCTATCTATCCACCCTACTCTATCCTCCTACCCTCTAATCCTGTCCTATTCTATCCTGTCCTACTCTATCCTATCCCACTCTATCCTACCCTACTCTATCCTACCCTACTCTATCCTGTCCTACTCTATCCTGTCCTACTCTATCCTCCTACTCTATCCTGTAATACTCTATCTTACTCTACTCTACCCTACTCTATCCTACCAACTCTATCCTACCCTACTCCTATCCTATCCCACTCTATCCTCCTACTCTATCCTGTCCTACTCTATCTTACCCTACTCTACCCCACTCTATCCTATCCCACTGTATCCTCCTACTCTATCCTGTCCTACTCTATCGCCCTACTCTAACCACTACCCTACTCTATCCTACCCTACTCTATCCTATCCCACTCTATCCTACCCTACTCTATCCTATCCCACTCTATCCTATCCCACTCTCTCCTATCCCACTCTATCCTATCCTCTCTCATGCCTGTCCTCTCTATCCTACCCTACCTATCCACCCTACTCCTATCCTACCCTACTCTCTCATCCTACCCTACTCTATCCTGTCCTACTCTATCTCTAACCCTATACTCTATCTCTACCACACCCTCACCTCTAATCCTCCTACTCCTATCTGTCCTACTCTTCCTGACCTAAACCCTACTCTATCCTATCCCACTCTATCCCTCTACTCTAATCCTGTCCTACTCTATCCTACCACTCTCTATCCTACCCTACTCTATCCTACCCTACCTATTTAATCCTAACCCTACTCTATCCTGTCCCGACTTTATATCCTGCCCTACTTTATCCTATCCCACGCTATCCTCCTACTCTATCCTACCCACTCTAATCTTACCCACTCTATCCTATCCCACTGTACCTACCCTACTCTATCCTATCCTACCATCTATTCTCCTACTCTACTATCCTACCTACTCTATCCTACCCTATCTCCTATCCCACTCTACTCCTCCTTCTCTATCCACCCTACTCTATCCTTTACCTACTAACTATCCTACCCCCTACTCTATCCTATCCTACTCTAATCCTCTCCTACTCTATCCTGTCCTACTCTATCCTGCCTACCTACCATCCTACCTCTACTCTACCTACTCTATCCTCCCACTCTATCCTATCCCACTCTATCCTACCCTACTTTATCCTGTCCTACTCTATCTTACCCCACTCTACCCTACTCTATCCTATCCCACTCTATCCTACCCTACTCTATCCTATCCCAAACTCTATCCTCACCCCTCTATCCATCCCACTCTAATCCTATCCCACTCTATCCTGTCCACTCTACCTGTCCTACTCTATCCTCCCTACTCTATCCTACCCTACTCTATATACCCCTACTCTATCCTTATCTCTACTCTATTTTAATCCCTTACCCCTACTCTACCCTACTCAATTCCTACCCTACTCCTAATCCTACTCCCCTACTCTAATCCTATCCCACTCTATCCTCCTACTCTATCCTGTCCTACCTCTATCTTACGCCTACTCTACTCTCTACCCTACTCTAAATCCTATCCCACTGTATCCTCCTCCTACTCTATCCTGTCCTACTCTATCCTGCCCTACTCTATCCTACCCTACTCTATCCTAACCCTACTCTATCCTATCCCTCACCTCTCTATCCTATCCCACTTTAATCCTCCTACTCTATCCTGTCCTACACTATCTTACCTTACTCTATCCTACCCTACTCTATCCTATCCCACTCTATTCTATCCACTCTATCCTCCTACTCTATACTCTAAATCCTGCCCTACTCTATCTACCCTACTCTACTCATCAATCCTCCTACTCTATCCTGTTCTACTCTATCCTCCTACTCTATCCTATCCCACTTCTATCCTCCTACTCTATCCTGTCCTACTCTTCTTACCTTACTCTACCCTACTGTACTCTACTCTATTCTACCCTATTCTATCCTACCATACTCTATCCTACCTTACTTACTATCCTACTCTGTCCTACTCTACTCGTCCACCCTACTTTATCCTGCCCAACTCTATCCCACCCTCCTCCACACTAGGCTGAGTATGAGGCCTGACCAGCACTAGGTAGTAATCGGGGCCTGACCAGCACTAGGTAGTAATCGTAGGTGACCGCATAGGTAGTAATCGAGGCCTGACCAGCACTAGTAGTAATCGAGGCCTGACCAGCACTAGGTAGAATGGAGGGCTTCCACATAGGCTGAGTTTAGGGCATGACCAGCACTAGGTAGTAATCGAGGCCTGACCAGCACTACGTAGTAATCGAGGCCTGACCAGCACTAGGTAGTAATGGAGGCTGTTCCACACTAGGCTGAGTATGAGGCCTGACCAGCACTAGGTAGTAATGGAGGCCGTTCTATACTAGGTTGAGTGTGAGGTCTGACCCGCACTACGTAGTAATCGAGGCCTGACCAGCACTAGGTAGTAATGAGGCTGTTCCACACTAGGCTGAGTATGAGGCCTGACCAGCATAGGTAGTAATCAAGGCCTGACCGCACTAGGTAGTAATTGAGGCCTGACCCGCACTAGGTAGTAATCAAGGCCATTCTATACTAGGTTGAGTGTGAGGTCTGACCCCGCACTACGTAGTAATCGAGGCCTGACCCGCACTAGGTAGTAATGGAGGCTGTTCCACACTAGGCTGAGTATGAGGCTGACCAGCACTGGTAGAATCGAGGACTGACCGCACTAGGTGTAATCGAGGCCTGACCGCACTAGGTAGTAAGTAATCGAGGCATGACCAGCACTACGTAGTAACGAGGCCTGACCAGCACTAGGTTAGTAATGGAGGCTGTCCACACTAGGCTGAGTAGGAGCCTGACCAGCACTAGGTAGTAATCGAGGCCTGACCGCACTAGGTAGTAATCGAGGCCTGACCAGCACTAAGTAGTAATCGAGGCCTGACCAGCACTAGGTAGTAATGGAGGCTGTTCCACACTAGGCTGGTATGAGCCTGACCAGCACTAGGTAGTAATGGAAGCCATTCTACACTAGGCTGAGTATGAGGCGTGACCAGCACTAGGTAGTAATCGAGGCCTGACCAGCACTAGGTAGTAATCGAGGCCTGACCAGCACTAGGTAGTAATCGAGGCCTGACCAGCACTAGGTAGTATTCTGGTCACGCCTCATACTCAGCCTATGTGAATGGCTTCCATTACTACCTAGTGCTGGTCAGGCCTCGATTACTACCCTAGTGCTGGTCAGGCCTCGATTACTACCTAGTGCTGGTCAGCCCGATTACTACTAGTGCGGGTCAGACCTCACCTCAACCTAGTATAGAACGGCCTCCATTACTACCTAGTGCTGTTCAGGCCTCATACTCAGCCTAGTGTGGAACAGCCTCCATTACTACCTAGTGCTGGTCAGGCCTCGATTACTACGTAGTGCTGGTCAGCCTCGATTACTACCTAGTGCGGGTCAGGCCTCGATTACTACCTAGTGCTGGTCAGGCTCCTACTCAGCCTAGTGTGGAACAGCCTCCATTACTACCTAGTGCTGGTCAGGCCTCGTTACTACGTAGTGCTGGTCAGCCTCGATTACTACTACCTAGTGCGGTCAGGCCTCGATTACACCTAGTGCGGTCAGTCCTGCGATTTACTAGTGCTGCAGCCTCATACTCAGCCTAGTGTGGAACAGCCTCCATTACTACCTAGTGCGGGTCAGGCCTCGATTACTACGTAGTGCGGGGTCAGACCTCACACTCAACCTAGTATAGAATGGCCTTGATTACTACCTAGTGCGTGGTCAGGCCTCAAGTACTACCTAGTGGCTTCAGGCCTTGATTACTACCTATGCTGGTCAGGCCTCATACTCAGCCTAGTTGGAACACCTCATTACTACCTAGTGCTGGTCAGGCCTCGATTACTACGTAGTGCGGGTCAGACCTCACACTCAACCTAGTATAGAATGGCCTTGATTACTACCTAGTGCTGGTCAGGCCTCAATTACTACCTAGTGCGGGTCAGGCCTCGATTACTACCTAGTGCGGGTCAGGCCTCGATTACACCTAGTGCTGGTCAGGCCTCATACCAGCCTAGTGTGGAACAGCCTCCATTACTACCTAGTGCTGGTCAGGCCTCGATTACTACGTATTGCGGGTCAGACCTCACACTCAACCTAGTATAGAATGGCCTTGATTACTACCTAGTGCTGGTCAGGCCTCAATTACTACCTAGTGCGGGTCAGGCCTCATTACTACCTAGTGCTGGTCAGCCTCATACTCAGCCTAGTGTGGAACAGCCTCCATTACTACCTGTGCTGGTCAGGCCTCGATTACTCGTAGTGCGGGTCAGACCTCACACTCAACCTAGTATAGAATGGCCTTGATTACTACCTAGTGCTGGTCAGGCCCTCAATTACTACTAGTGCGGGTCAGGCCTCGATTACTACCTAGTGCTGGTCAGGCCTCATACTCAGCCTAGTGTGAACAGCCTCCATTACTACCTATTGCTGGTCAGGCCTCGATTACTACCTAGTGCTGGCTGCAGACCTCACACTTAACCTAGTATAGACCGGCCTTGATTACTACCTAGGCTGGTCAGGCCTCAATTACTACCTAGTGCTGGTCGCCTCACACTCAGCCTAGTGTAAAACGGCCTTGATTACTACCTAGTGCTGGTCAGGCTCGATAACTACCTAGTGCTGGTCAGGCCTCATACTCAGCCTAGTGTGGAATGGCCTCCATTACTACCTTGTGCTTGTCAGGCCTCTCACTCAGCCTAGTGTAGAATGGCCTTGATTCTACCTAGTGCAGGGTAATTGGAGTACCATTGCCGGAGTCATTGTACATTGGTCCCAAATGTTATTGTATTTTAGGGGGCATCCTCTATATGTTGGTATAACCACATGTAAAATGCATTAATTGGTACTTTCCACTGGGTCACGTGGGGGGGCAGCGTTTGTATCTATACCAGCTTACAATCCCTTGCGTGAGAGAAACGTGTGCCAGATTAACACAATGTGGGTGGCCAGATTGATTGCGCTGTGCTGCGCGAATCGTGTCCGGGTTACATGTGATCACCATTTTTTTGCTAATCGCATGTGCTCCAATAATGGAGTATCGAAGGAACATTGCATTTGCGGTTTTTACACGCGTCGCAGAAAGACTTCAGCCTTGGAGAGGTGACCCTGTGAGCTGTTAGAGCACCCTGTGGTCTAGCTGTGAATTTTTGTGGCCCACAGTTGGGAGTGCTAAGGGTGACTAGGGCACGCTGGGGGGTGTCATAGCATAACTGGGTTTTCTGGGGGCGGGGCTACGCCAGCGGTAAGTGCAAGAAATTACCTTTGTAGGCGATGAGTACAGATGAAACTAGAAAGTTTTGTTCCGTTTTCGGATTTACGGAATTCAGGAAAAACCCGAAGATCAGAAAAACCAAAAACGGAACTTACTTTCGAGGTTTCGGAACGCAGTTTTGAGGTGTCACCGTATGTTGAGTGAGTTTTCGGTAACCCTTAATCACTCTCGAAAATACGTTCGTAACTACGTTGGAGTTTCCCATCATATTTTTGAGAGTGAGCCATACTGCAACGCACAGGAATCGCGCACAAAATCGCGCATGCGGTTTCGCGCGCATGCGTTAATGCACCAAAATGGTGAACGCATGCGTTACCAAAACGCGAACGGACGCGCAATCGCATCGCATCGGAAATCGCGGGAATTTTTGCGTTCCCGCGATTTCCATTTTAGCGAAAATCACGGGCGCAAACACGAGCGCGAACCGGGCGCAAACGCGAAAACGCTCTAGTGTGGTCTAGCCCTTACAGAAAATAACTTTGTGCGTTTACAGTTACCTTCAAAAATACGCTCCAAACTCCCGAAATCTTAACGATTCTGCTTCGAACAGAAGTTGGACCCTGATCCCATTTCTAGCAGTGTTGCGGTTTACTGCAGATATTTCAATCCAGTGGACATTTAATTTATCAAATAAAGGGTTAAAATTTTAGCCTAAGCCAGTATCTAATATATTTACTTAAAGCTGACATCCCTGATATAAATATTAAGGGAACCATGGTCTCCAGACTAATTAGTCTGGAGACTGCAGTGTTACCTTTAAAATAGCCCCGGGGTCAAATCTCTAATTGCAGCCTGTGAGAAGTTATATTGCTGAAAGGTTTAATATTTCCTTCTTCTGGTAGATTGAGTGACAGCCCTGCGGAAAGTCAGACTGCTCTATCTTTAAAGCAGATGGAAAACAATATATCATTGATTCTAAGTGAGTGTGCAGGTAAGTACATGTCAGGCCCACTGGATCACTTCTCCATTACTGTAATTTGCTGTTGTCAGTTACACGTTCCCCCTGACTGATCGCAATGGGAATCCCACACCTTCCAGGCCCTGGTTAATATTCCAGAGGAAACGTTCGAGTCTTTTAACGTTCGGTGTTTTATTTTCTGCAGATCATTTGGCAGTGAGAGAATTGACTGGGCACCTAATCACGTTACTAATCGGGAGTCTTTATTCTGCCACTACAAGCTACGCGAGGGAACCGAATGGGGCCCGTGCAATACGTGGGGGGCCCCATTGTGAGTCCATTGTTTCCATTGGAGTGTAAAAAAACTGACTTATTGCAGCTACTGCAGCTGTAACTGGGCCCCTGTAGTTTTTCTGGGCCCAGACAGGAGCCTGATTTTCCTCGCAGACGTTCTCGTTTTCTCGTAAATACTATTTAAAAATTCAAACGTTTCCTTGCAATAATAATTCAGCAACCAATCAGATGTTCGCTATTTACTGGGTTATTCTATTTATCTAACATCCGATTGGTTTCTGCAAATGAACATCTCAGGCCTTGTATGACATCACCCGATAATCTACACTAGGATGGGGTTTCTATATGTAATTCACATTATTAGGTTTCACTGTGGCTGTTTCGTTCCTGCATTGCTGTAGGCCGCCAGCTAATTATAACACAACGAATCCCTTGTGTGTGGCCATGTGGTTAGTGTGCTCATTGCATTATCTCAGGACGTCAGCGGCAATAACATAACAATGCTGGTCCCCAAACACAAAGCTTTGCACGAAATATAATTAAAAGAAATTTTTGTTTCCCTATAAATTGGTTGAGCTTTCGGGACTATCCTGGCCTAGAGGAATTAAAGGGCAAGCCCAAACAAAAAATTGTATATAATCAATAACCCCCCAGCGGCACACAGTTTAGAAATCTAGAGATGTAAGTCTAACCTAAAACTTTGTCTGATGGTTCTGTTACCCATCATTCTGCTTCCTGGTTCTTCCGGTTAGCAGCTCCCGTCAGGGATATCACAGATGATATCACGGCCAAGAAATGAATACTACTTCCATATCTCCTCTGAGCATGTGCAAGCTCATAACAAGCCCAGAAAGCTTGGAGAGGAGGCATAAACCCTTTAAAAGGCAGAGGGAAGGGGAGAATGGTTTAGTCCTACAGCTCTCCGCTTTTGATCTATTGGGGTTTGGGGGTTTAGAAGGGTGTTTACCTTATATAATGTTTATAATGCCCTTTAACCCCCCAAAGACCAAGACTCAGGGATTCTATCTCTCTGCTGTACAGAGGTTTATTATTAACGTAACAACCTGTGTATTAAATATCCCTTTAACAATCTCCCAAACAAACCAATCACATTTCTCTGTAGATCAATAATACAGAATTAATGTAATGGGGTTACATTAATTCACTGCATGTCCAGGAACAATTCTCTAATCATCTATTAGTAACAAGCTAATTATAATACAAGTTGGGTTCTCCTTTTATAATGTAATCTTATATCTTAATATAACGTGACATTCCCTTCATTAGGTTCATTGGCATTTACTGTACAATAAGATATTACTAGTAACAATGTCACCCATTATGGCTTTCAATCATCGTTTACCGTGATTTTTTATAGGAGTGTGAATCTTTTAACGTCTTGCGAGACCTTTACCATAAGGTGAGAATTTATTAACAAATATTAGTAAAATATTGACCGTGATGTGTGTGTTATATTGATGACTTTTGTAAGTCATCAGTTCTTAATGATGTCATCATGTGTCACATGTCATTGTGCCCCCTTGAAAATATAAGGATATAACAGGGTTATGCAATTTTTATGTCATATAATATACACCTAAAGTAATAGGTGCAGAGTGCCGTATCTTACATGATCGCAGTCCCCACAATGCAAGGTCATGGGACTCCATTGACCATTCTATTTTACAATGGGGGTCGCATTATTAATACTAGAATTATAATAATAAATATATCCAGTTAACACGTCCAGAAATTGGTTTGAGACATTTTTATGAACTTTACAGTCTATAACAGGATAAGAAATGTTTAGCTAAGTGCAGAGGAATGCTGGGAATTGTAGTTTTAGGAAGGGATGATAGACCAGAGCCAACAACAGGGGCCCGGGCCCTCCCACGGCTTGGAGGCCGAGCCCTGACCCCCCCGCCTGGCTCATCAGATGTTTTTACAGCTGATTGCACATCCACAGTAAAGATACGCGTGATAGCTCCCGGTCTTTTTAAACAGCTGATCACTTGTATCTTTCCTGAGGACGTGCATTCAGCTGTTTAAAAACAACTGACCCCCGTGGTCCCTGCCCCCACCCCCCCCACGACAGCAGGGCTGCTGTAACATAGTTATGCTACTGGGATAGACACACTTTTTTCTTTGTAAAAACAAACCAATATTTAATTATCACTATACAAACACAATTAACGCAGACATCTTCTGGTGGAACATTGTCATTGATATTACACAGATATAAAGGGCTTATTCAACAAGAGGTGCACATCATAATCCAATGTTTTCTCACTATAGCAGACCAATAAAATGTATCACCTGATGGGTTGTTGCATTATAACGCTCAGGCACATATTTTTTTGCACTTCGTTAAATAAGCCCTAAAGTATTAAAGTACGCTAATTATATAGTAAATCACGTCAATAAGATATTAAATGTGCCATCCTCACAGCGACATCTACTGGTGTATGGAAAAACAGCAAGAGAAAGAATAAGGAACCAACCTAGAACAATGGGCAGTTTGTTTGGAATGGTGTGTAAATAGGACATTCCCTTATTTCATTTTATTGCCGCTGGCTGTAATAACATCCAACTAGATTGCCATCAGTATCTGGACCACTGTAAATAAAACACAGCACCATGAACATTATAATAAATAATATCATCCCACCAAGTCTGGGTACACTAACACAATGCAGGTTCCTCTCTGTCCATTATTTTAATGTAGTGAAAAAGACGCATACGCTTAAGACACGTATGACGCGGGCTGACACACAATGTTAACGAATGGCCACATTGGACGGCTGTCGTTTAAAGGAAAACTATAGTGCATGTTTTGTTTTGTTTTTAAAAAGTACTTAGGGCAGGGAAGTAGGATTGGTATTTCCTGCCTCCCAATTTTGATTCTGTGAGTATCGCTGTAGCTCCTCAACAAAACGTATTGGGAGGTGAATAAGTCCCAACTCCCTGCCCAAGGACTTCTCATTTTTAAAAAGTACATTCCCTTTGGTTTTCCTTTAATGTATGAGCGTTTGGTCGGGCAAAATGTCCTTTCGTCTTTAACGAGCCTAACCTAGCGCCCATACTTATACCATTCGTTACACCATCGTGCATTGGCTACACAATCACATGTGTGTTGATGCTAAAAGCTGGACACACCTAAGTTTGCGTGGCTGATTTCCAGCGCCTCCAATCGTCCATTCATCCAACCGGACACATGGACAGTTGGATATCCGTGCAGCTGCCTGAAACCATACAATTTTTTCAGCCGATCGACATATATAGTCCAAAAATGGGATGGTGTGTACCGACCTAAAGTTGCAAGGAGTTTGCAGAATCAGAGCAAACACACTAAATAGCGTCTGTTATGTCAATTGAATGAATTTTGACATTTCTTGGTGATTTTTAAAACACAAATAGAGACATTACCAACATGCATCTAATATAAGGTCACTAGCGTTCATGATGTAAAAACTACGTTATGATTGTTTAGAAAATAAAATCATGAACATGAATAATTTGATAAAGTTAACTTATTTCTTATCATTGGGAACTGAATGTAGACAGAATAGATAGTTGAGGTCAACGCTAAAAGAAAGATTTTAATTAATTAATAGTCGTGTTTATAGCTAAGGACTCTGGTTGTAGTTCAGCTAGAGGGATAAAGGATCTATGTTAATATATAATAAATCTGCAAATAATATGCAATTACTTAATAAATAATTCTAGTATAATTATAAATATCAATGGCAGTTTGTCATCAGGGGACCAAATGGGAGGTGAACGATCCAACTGAATCGGAATTTTTTAATTTTCAATTGCATATTTTGAGCTTTCTATAGAATTTCGAATTTCAATTTTCGAAATTTTCATTTTTTTACATTTTTTAATGAAAGGTTCAGTGTTTTCAAAATGTTGAAAAATCTGTTGGATCCCAGATTCTACAATTAAAATCATGCTCATTTCAAGCTGGGATTCATCACTAATCTAATGAACCTTGACCTCTGTGAGCATAAATTGTGGGGTCAACCTCTATGCCTAAAAACAAAATCACAATAGTTGCAACAAAATTAATTGAGTGCCACTTACCTTTTCTTGTTCAAGATAAACCCCTTTACTACCGTCCTGTGTTAACATCTCAAACTTTTCTAAAATAAATAAAAACAAACAAGATAAAATTCTACTTCTTCCATTAATGTCCCACCCCCTATATATAGACCTGGATTCTCATTACATTGTTTCCTGATCGCCCGAAAGACCGAACTTACTAAAACCTGATTTCAGCCTCATCATGCAACACAGATAATCCTGGAAATTGAACTTCTTCTCAGAATCTCCCATATCGAGAGGGCCACACAACTGAGATGGCTGTTGGCCACATTGATTCCTAAAAACAATAAAAGGAAAAACTAAGTCAGGTGAACAGAACCTTTCAAGACGGAGTATTTTCTCTGGAATTATCTTTGTTCAAGACACAAAGTAGACAATTAAGTCTAGGAGAAGAAGAAGATCCAAGTAGTGGTAGAAGTTATCAATCTTTGGACATTACCCATAATGCAAGTTTATAATTACTGCTAACGACACACCCCTTAAACTAGCAATCATAATCGTCACTGACCTGTCACAAATTTTGCTGTGTTCTATGGCGATACCATGGAGGATTGGTGTTTTAACAATGTTCACGGAATCTACACCATTGTCCTAAAATGGTATTTAAAAGAGGCCTGGTATTGTGACATAATGATACTGCGCCTTATAATAACGCCATGGTTAGCCAATAGAATGGCCAACTTTGAAAGTTCGAAAACGGACTGAACTTTATGAACTTCAGTTAAGTTTAATGGTTTGAATTCGGACCCCATTAAAGTCAATGGGGGAGTGATAGTTCGAAGAGTCCGGGTGATTTACAGCTAAATTAAACAATGGTAACTTACTGTAATGGCTGTGGCACCTGGGAAATGGTCTGGGGACATGTCACTATCACAAAACTTGTTTAAAAACACTTCTTAAACACGAGCTGGCTTTGTTTTCCGCAAGCTACATTCAAGGGTTACGTCAATTTGAGGGTTACTGAATGATACTTTTGAGGGTTAATGCAAACAAACCATAAATTCGAGGGTTAACTAAATCAAATGATACTTTAGAGGGTTAGCGAAAGCAAACGATACTTTAAGAGCTAGCGAAAGCAAACGATACTTTAGAGCTTTAGCAAACGATACATTTAGGTTAGAGAACAGCTCATAAATTCAATAATTCTCGCAACAGCCACAATGAACGTTAATTATCAAAGTCCGGAAAGTTCGAAAGTCCGAGAAATCCAGGCCCGGGATAGTTCGAGAAGTCCGAGTCCGTTAAGTTCGGCTCAAACTTGGGTTTAGTTCTAGCCCATCTCTATTAGCCAACAATAAATTACCCATGGAGCACATTCAACGCTGTACATTTCTAGAGGAACTACAAACCCATTAGAAGTGTTCCATGACTAAGATTACCAGGGTCACTATGTATTAAGATTTAAAGGAATACTAAAATACAAAGGAACCTTAATAATTCCATTCAAATCCAATCAAAAACCGTCACTAGTCTTTAGGGGACACCCAACACCCCATTTCCAGTCCATATCGTACTTGCAGCCATGGCAGCTTTCTTAACTCCGACTGATCTATATATCCGCATTGATTGACACGATTTCCATGAAAATCCTCTTAAAGGAAAGGACGTGTCAATTTTCAAAGACTTGTGCAATCAAAAACAAATGTACAAATGTTTTCTTTCCCTTTTTTTTTTTTAAACCGTGTATCACAATTCTTATAATGACGAGATAATAAATGACCCCGGGTAGCTAATACGCCCCCATCCGCCATATAATCATTATATCATGTTTCCAAAGGTTCGTTTACCTTAAACTGCTCCGTATTTCACACAAGAGACGAAGGTTCCAAGTCTAACTGTCATTTAGATTGAACTGCTCAGCTGGTTAGGAAGCGTAATGATGAAATGACCAGTGCAAGTAAAACATTTGGATTAAGATCCTTTAGGGCATGTTCACCCTTGATCTAGCGTCAGTTCATCTGGCCTTTTCCTTAGTGTAATCAATCAGACTGTGCCTGTTCACATGTTTTGCTGTTTCCCCTGATGTCTCCTCTGCACATGCTCAAGCTTATAAAAAGCTCATTGAGAGGGTAGGCAGATACCTTTACCAGAAACGGAAAATAACTTATCATTAAATAAAATTAAATGTCAGCTTACAAGCATGTAATAAATAAACTTGTTAAAATGGTTTTGGGGTGTGCTTATGAAACACACAGTGCGTTCCATTCATTCCCTTGTTAAATGCCGTTTAACGTTAAAGTGAATCTATTTTGTCTATGAGCAGGGTCGAGCCCAGGGCACCGCTATTGTTAATAGTTAAATATAAATAAACCATTAGGTACCATGGAGCGATATATCAAATGAACTTCATCACTGCCATCTTTAGACATTGACATATTAGCCATCAAATTGAACCTCTCACTGCCATCTTATTACATTTTACATTGAGCCAATCAAAATGAACTACATCACTGCCATCTTTAGACATGGTACATATGAGCCAATCAAAATAACTACATCACTGCCATCTTTAACATTGTACATATGAGCCAATCAATGAACTACATCACTGCCATCTTTAGACTTGTACATATTAGCCAATCAAATATACCTCATCACTGCATCTTTATACATTGTACATATGAGCCATCAAAATGAACTACATCACTGCCATCTTAGACTTGTCAATAGCCACATTGAACCTCATCGCGCCATCTTTAGACAATGTACAGTACAGCAATAGAACCTCATCGCTGCCATCTTTAGACATTGTACATTGACCAATCAAATTGAACCTCATCCTGCCATCTTTAGACATTGTACTATTAGCCATCAAATTGAACCTCTCTGCTGCCATTTTTAACCTTGTACATATTAGCCAATCAAATTGAACCTCATCGCTGCCATCTTTGACATTGTACATATTAGCCAATCAAATTGAACCTCATCGCTGCCATCTTTAGACATTGTACATATTAGCCAATCAAATGAACCTCATCGCTGCCATCTTTAACTTGTACATATTAGCCAATCAAATTGAACTCATCGCTGCCATCTTTAGACATTGTCATATTAGCCAATCATTGAACCTCATCGTGCCATCTTTAGACATTGTACATATGGCCAATCAATTGAACTTCATCACTGCCCATCTTTATACATCTTGTACATATTAGCCAATTCAAATTGAACCTCATTGCTGCCATCTTTAGACAATGTACATTGACCAATCAAATTGAACCTCATCGCTGCCATCTTTAACAAGTACTAGAGCCAATCAAATGAACTACATCACTGCCATCTTTAGAGACATTGTACATAGGAGCCAATCAAAATGAACTTCATACTGCCATCTTTAGACATTGTACATATTAGCCAATCAAATTGACCTCATCGCTGCCATCTTTAGACATTGTACTATGACCAATCAAATTGAACCTCATCGCTGCCATCTTTAGACATTGTACATATGAGCCATCAACTGAACCTCATCGCTGCCATCTTTAGACATTGTACATATTAGCCAATCAAATTGAACCTCATCGCTGCCATCTTTAGACATGTACAATATGAGCCAATCATTGAACCTCATCGCCTGCCATCTTTAGAACAATGTACATATGAGCCATCAAAATGAACTACAATCACTGCCATCTTTAGACATTGTACATATGAGCCAATCAAATGAACTTCATGACTGCCATCTTTAGACATTGTACATATTGCCAATCAAATTGAACCTCATCGCTGCCATCTTTAGACAATGTACATTAGCCAATCAAAATGAACTACAATCACTGCCATCTTTAGACATTGTCCATATGAGCCAATCAAAATGAACTTCATGACGCCATCTTTAGACATTGTAACAATGAGCCAATAAATTGACCCTCATCGCTGCCATCTTTAGGACATTGTACTACATGAGGCCAATCAAATTGAACCTCATCGCTGCCATCTTTAGACATTGTACATATGAGCCATCAAATTGAACCTCATCGCTGCCATCTTTAGACATTGTACATATGAACCATCAAATTGACCCTCATCGCTGCCATCTTTAGACATTGTACTATGAGCCAATCAAATTGAACCTCATCGCTGCACATCTTTAGACATTGTACATATAGCCAATCAAATTGAACCTCATCGCTGCCATCTTTAGACATTGTACATATAGCCAATCAATTGACCTCATCACTGCCATTTAGGTGAGAACATCAATCAGACACAAGGTAAGTCAGGTAGTTTTTTTAAATTTTGGATCACATTTCTACATAAAGAAACTGTATTAATAATTGTATTAATTATATATAGGACAGAGCGACTAAGTATCCAATCAGAGGGCTAGAAGAGCTAATATATTATAAAAGAAATACCGTATCCAATCAAGGGCTGCCTTATACAATCAATAGAATGAACACTTTATCCAATCAGAGTAGAGATGACCAAACCCAGACCCCCCTCCCCATATAAACAAGGGTTTTAGATGTCTTTCTATGATAACATTTTTTGTTTTCTCTATAGTCCAGGACAATTAGAAGACATTCCGACTGTCCCAACCCCCTCAACCGCTTTTTGTCAAATGTTCCACCCCAATGCCCATCCTGGAAAGGACAAAGTTATTTTTAATTAATAGCTCAATGTACAGGTATGGCAACTGTCACTCACCGACCCACTCCCCCCCAAACTTTAACTTCCTTGTTAAACTGGTTTATAAGTGGAAAAGAATCTGACATTTAACACCAAGTAGAAATTGATTAAAAATATTTACTACTCCAGGTGGCGATGAAAGGCCATAAGAAGAGGAGGTCTAAGGGCCAATCATTCAGTGAGGTAGGACTGAGGATTCCAACCTGTAAACTAAAACTCCCAGCATTCCTAAGCTAGACTCAGCAAGCGTCACAAGCCAGACATCCCTGGGCTAGAGCTGGATGATGGCTCCATGTTCATAGTTCATATACATATATCTAAGGGAACTCAATAGAAATAAACAATATGGGGGACCCAATGTTTGCAACTCCAGTGTTAGGGGGACAAATTAAATAGAACACCCTCTATTCTCTACTCACATATTACATTTATGATGGGGAATTGAAATGCCATGGAATGAATGGTAAATCACATGACATGGGGAACAAAGTTCTCACCAATCACAGGATCCCGTTGCCCGTAGGGGACGTTATTTCTGTAAATTCCCCCTAGGGCTCCATAACACAGTAGATCCAAGACAGGAATATGTGGTGTAGAGGAGCCAATTTCTGCTTTCAAACTGGCTCCAAGGCCCAGTCCTTGTCAACAATCCCAGCCAAACAGGGATATCAGGATGGGATGGCCCAGGTCAGGGAGGTCTTGTGTCTCCATTGTCTAGTGATTTATTTACATATCCTAAGGGGAGGTAAACCCTCTGCTAATTGAGACATTTTATACAGTCACCGAGCAACCCCCAATGCTGTACACTTAATTTAATGATATAAAGAGAAAGAAATACAGGACAAGGCTTTGTCTCCAGTTGGACCCAATGGAAAGTCATTGTTTGGTCCAGATCGGAAGGTTCGTCCCACGTCACATTTTATTTACAGGGAACTGGTTGCAATGTCAATTTTACAGTTCTAATAATAATATCTGATAATATTATTATTTATTATCATTTAAAAATATTATACCTCCTGATTCCCTGCCTCCATCTTGTTTCTGGACCAACATCCTCTCCTGCTACAGACTGGGATGGGCGGGTTCGCGGATCCCGAACCCGGATTTATCCGTTCGCGAACGGCGGATTTTCCAGATTTTCCGCTTCCGAACCGCGGATTTCTCGTATTTTCTCGAAAATTTTTTGAAATTACGAGGATTTCTCGTATTTTCGAGGATTTTTTTTCATTTTAATTGGTCCGCTCGCGGATTTCCGAATTTTCTAATTTTTTTCAAAAATTCGCGGACCCTCAAGCGGACCGGATTTTGCTTAGTTCGGACATCTCTACTACAACAAGGTTACCCGCTATCGGTCTACTTGCACCCTGGGGTAACAGAAATCTCTACCCACAAGAAAGATAAAGGACCAATCATTTCTAAACACGATGTTTGGAGTCACTGTGCATTAGGAACAATAACACATTAGTTAATAACAAGACGTCACATCCCTTTAAGACATTTAAAGGTGGCGCTGTGTGTAATGTTTGCCCTGTCCTATAGAAACTAAGTATCCTACAAATGACTCTCCTGATGGATGTTTAACTCTTTGTTCCCTGGTGTCAGTTAAACACTACCTTTGCAGCTTTCCATGAGGATGTGTTTTGTATCCTATAATATATATATATTTGCTATAGCAATATAACTCCCTTCCGATGAAAGCTTTAACACTTTACAGGGCATTATAGGAATAAGAAGCTGCACCAATGGAGATAGCGAACACTTTACTGAACTGATCCACAGGTGTCCTGATGAAGCTTGTGATGTACTATCCACCAGTCGCTCTCACAATCCGTTCTACCTGCCCTCTCCTTGGATAAACATTGGGTTGTTTTATCTTCATGCAAAGCTCAGAGACACAGAGACAAAGGATTGAAGGAAACTCGCCTGTTCCTCTCCACCTTCTGTCTACTGGATGATCCTGTACATTCGATTGTCACCCAGTGATTTGCATCTGTTACAAGCCAACCTACAATTTCAATAACAAACAACTCACTGTTCTGTTTCACACCCGTTACCTGTTTGGTAAAGTCAATACATATCTGCAGGGAATGTTGTGTGAGGAGGTGTATCATTAATATTATTATAACATATGTAGGCCTTTATTGTAGATATCACATGGCTTAAAGGACAACTCCACCCTCATAAGAACATCTTTTAGAAAGAATGGCCTCTTTAAATATTTGATATATCATAGTTTGTCCTATGAATTCATTCTGTATGCCTGCTATGCTTCTGATGCCTCTGGAAACTGAGCCATTTAGAAACCTTACTGAGCATTTACTGAGCCTAGCATGCTCAGAAGAGGCAGACGGGGATTAACTTCAGTCATTGGCGTATGTCAACTGACAAATCTAACTGGACAGTTACTAACTGAGAACCAGGAAGCAGAAACAGGAACAGGACATTGTGCAGGATTTCAGGTTAGACTTATAGATTTCACATTTCAACAATTACAGTTTAGGGTTTTGGGGGTGATTTACCTGTTATGTAAGTTTTCATTTTAGGGCTGGACTTGCCCTTTAAGCCTTGTACACACGTTGGATCTTTTTGTACAATGCAGCCGACGAACGTTAAACGTCATTATCGTTAATCCTCGGAATTAAAAACGACTTCTGTACACCCAGCAACAATAGTCACCAAGGTAGTCGTTAGAAATCATACGTATGATGTCCAGTCCTTACACTGACCTCCTGTATATAAAAATGTCTCAATGCCAGTCCACCCTGACCTCCCTGTATATATAAATGTCCCAATGTCCATCCACACTGACCTCCTGTATATATAAAATGTCCCAATGTCCAGTCCACACACTGACCTCCTGTATATATAAAATGCCCCAATGTCCAGTCCACACTGACCTCCTGTATATATAAAATGTCCCCATGCCAGTCCACACTGATCTCCTGTATATATAAATTGTCCCCAATGTCCAGTCACCTGACCCCTGTATATATAAAATGCCCCAATGTCCAGTCCACACACTGACCTCCTGTATATATAAAATGTCCCCAATGTCCAGTCCACACACTGACCTCCTGTATATATAAAATGCCCCAATGTCCAGTCCACACACTGACCTCCTGTATATATAAAATGTCCAGTCCACACACTGACCTGTATATATAAAATGCCCCAATGTCCAGTCCACACCTGACCTCCTGTATATATAAAATGTCCCCAATGTCCAGTCCACACACTGACCTCCGTAATATAAAATGTCCCAATGTCCAGTCCACACACTGACCCCCTGTATTATAAAATGTCCCAATGTCCAGTCACACACTGACCTCCTGTAATATAAATGCCCCAATGTCCAGTCCCCACTGACCTCCTATATATTAAAATGTCCCCAATGTCCAGTCCACACACTGACCTCCTGATATATAAAATGTCCCCAATGTCCAGTCCACACACTGACCTCCTGTATATATAAAATGTCTCAATGTCCAGTCCACACTGACCTCCTGTATATATAAAATGTCCCAATGTTCCAGTCCACACTGACCTCCTGTATATATAAATGTCCAATGTCCATCCACACACTGACCTCCTGATATATAAAATGCCCCAATGTCCAGTCCACACTGACCTCCTGTATATAATAAATGTCCCCAATGTCCAGTCCACACTGACCTCCTGTATATATAAAATGTCCCCAATGTCCAGTCCACACTGACCTCCTGTATATATAAAATGCCCCAATGTCCAGTCCAGTCCACACACTGACCTCCTGTAATATAAAATGTCCCCAATGTCCAGTCCACACACTGACCTCCTGTATATATAAAATGCCCAATGTCCAGTCCACACACTGACCTCCTGTATAATAAAATGTCCAGTCCACACACCTGACCTGTATATATAAAATGCCCCAATTTCCAGTCCACACACTGACCCTCCTGTATATAATAAAATGTCCCCAATGTCCAGTCCACACACTGACCTCCTGTATATATAAAATGTCCAATGTCCCAGTACAACACCCCCCCTGTATATAAAATGTCCCAATGTCCAGTCCACACACTGACCTCCTGTATATATAAAATGCCCAATGTCCAGTCCCACTGACCCTCCTATATATAAATGTCCCAATGTCCATTCCACACACTGACCTCCTGTATATATAAATGTCCCCACTGTCCAGTCCACACACTGACCTCCTGTATATATAAAATGTCCCCAATGTCCAGTCCACACACTGACCTCTGTATATATAAATGCCCCAATGTCCAATCCACACTGACCTCCTGTATATATAAAATGCCCCAATGTCCAGTCCTCACACTGACCTGTATATATAAAATGCCCCAATGTCCAGTCCACACTGACCTCCTATATATATAAAATGTCCCCAATGTCCAGTCCAACACTGACCTCCTGTATAATAAAATGTCCCCAATGTCCAGTCCACACACTGACCTCCTGTATATATAAAATGCCCCAATGTCCAGTCCTCACACTGACCTGTATGTTTAAAATGCCCCAATGTCCAGTCCCACACTGACCTCCTGTATTTATAAAATGTCCAGTCCACACACTGACCTGTATAATATAAAATGTCCCAATGTCCAGTCCTCACACTGACCTACTGTATATATAAAATGCCCCAATGTCCAGTCCACACACTGACCTCCTGTATATATAAAATGTCCCCAATGTCCAGTCCACACACTGACCTCCTGTATATATAAAATGTCCCAATGTCCAGTACACACACTGACCCCCTGTATATATAAAATGTCACAATGTCCAGTCCACACACTGACCTCCTGTATATTTAAATGCCCAATGTCCAGTCCACACTGACCTCCTATATATAATAAAATGTCCCAATGTCCAGTCCACACACTGACCTCCTGTATATATAAAATGTCCCCAATGTCAGTCCACACACGCCGCCCTGTATATATAAAATGCCCCAATTTCCAATCCACACTGACCTCCTGTATATATAAAATGCCCCAATGGCATCATCACACTGACCTGTAAATAAAATGCCCCAATGTCCAGTCCACACTGACCTCCTATATATATAAAATGTCCCCAATGTCCGTCCACACACTGACCTCCTGTATATATAGTCCCAATTGTCCAGTCCACACACTGACCTCCTGTATATATAAAATGCCCCAATGTCCTCCTCACACTGACCTGTATGTTTAAAAATCCCCCAATGTCCAGTCCACACTGACCTCCTGTATATATAAATGCCCCAATGTCCATTCCACACTGACCTCCTATATATATAAAATGTCCCCCAATGTCCAGTCCCACACTGACCCCTATATATATAAATGTCCCCAATGTCCAGTCCACACACTGACCTCCTGTATATATAAAATGTCCCCAATGTCCAGTCCACACACTGACCTCCTGTATATATAAAATGTCCCAATGTCCAGTCCACACACTGACCTCCTGTATATATAAAATGCCCCAATGTCCAATCCACACTGACCTCCTGTATATATAAAATGCCCCAATGTCCAGTCCTCACACTGACCTGTATATATAAAATGCCCCAATGTCCAGTCCACACTGACCCTCCTATATTATAAAATGTCCCCAATGTCCAGTCCACACACTGACCTCCTGTATATATAAAATGTCCCCAATGTCCAGTCCACACACTGACCTCCTGTATATATAAAATGCCCCAATGTCCAGTCCTCACACTGACCTGTATGTTTAAAATGCCCCAATGTCCAGTCCACACACTGACCTCCTGTATTTATAAAATGTCCAGTCCACACACTGACCTGTATATATAAAATCCCCAATGTCCAGTCCCACACTGACCTCACTGTATATATAAAATGCCCCAATGTCCCAGCCACACACTGACTCCTGTATAATAAAATGTCCCCAATGTCCAGTCCACACACTAACCTCCTGTATATATAAAATGTCCCAATGTCCAGTACACACACTGACCCCCGTATATATAAAATGTCACAATGTCCAGTCCACACACTGACCTCCTGTATATATAAAATGCCCCAATGTCCAGTCCACACTGACCTCCTATATATATAAAATGTCCCCAATGTCCAGTCCACACACTGACCTCCTGTATATATAAAATGTCCCCAATGTCCAGTCCACACACTGACCTCCTGTATATATAAAATGCCCCAATTTCCAATCCACACTGACCTCCTGTATATATAAAAATGCCCCAATGGCCAGTCCTCACCACTGACCTGTATATATAAAATGCCCCAATGTCCAGTCCACACTTCCTCCTATAATATAAAATGTCCCCAATGTCCAGTCCACACACTGACCTCCTGTATATATAAAATGTCCCCAATGTCCAGTCCACACACTGACCTCCTGTATATATAAAATGCCCCAATGTCCAGTCCTACACTGACCTGTATGTTTAAAATGCCCCAATGTCCAGTCCACACTGACCTCCTGTATATATAAAATGCCCCAATGTCCAGTCCACACTGACCTCCTATATATATAAAATGTCCCCAATGTCCAGTCCACACACTGACCTCCTGTATATATAAAATGTCCCAATGTCCAGTCCACACACTGACCTGTATGTTTAAAATGCCCCAATGTCCAGTCCCAACTGACCTCCTGTATATATAAAATGCCCCAATTGTCCTCCTCACACTAACCGTAGTTTAAAAATGCCCCAATGTCCAGTCCACACTGACCTCCTGTATATAAAATCCCCAATGTCCAGTCCTCACACTGACCTGTATGTTTAAAGCCCCAATGTCCAGTCCACACTGACCTCCTGATATATAAAAATGCCCCAATGTCCAGTCCACACACTGACCTCCTTCTATATATAAAATGTCCCCAATGTCCAGTCCACACACTGACCTCCTATTTTATAAAATGTCCCCAATGTCCGTCCCCACACACTGACCTACTGTATATATAAAATCCCCAATGTCCAGTCCACACACTGACCTCCTGTATATATAAATGCCCAATGTCCAGTCCTCACACTGACCTATATGTTTAAAATGCCCAATGTCCTCCCACACTGACTCCCATTGTATATATAAATGCCCCAATGTCCAGTCCACACTGACCTCCTGTATATATAAAATGTCCCCAATGTCCAGTCCACACACTGACCTCCTGTATATATAAAATGTCCCAATGTCCAGTCCACACACTGACCTCCTGTATATATAAAATGTCCCCAATGTCCAGTCCACACAACTGACCTCCTGTATATATAAAATGTCCCCAATGTCCAGTCCACACACTGACCTCCTATATATATAAAATGTCCCCAATGTCCAGTCCACACACTGACCTACTGTATATATAAAATGTCCCCAATGTCCAGTCCACACTGACCTCCTGTATAATAAATGCCCCAATGTCCAGTCCTCACACTGACCTGTATGTTTAAAAAATGCCCCCAATGTCCAGTCCCACTGACCTCCTGTTATATATGTCCCAATGTCCGTCACACCCTGACCTCCTATATATATAAAATGTCCCAATGTCCAGTCCACACACTGACCTCCTGTATATATAAAATGTCCCCAATGTCCAGTCCACACACTGACCTCCTGTATATATAAAATGCCCCAATGTCCAGTCCTCACACTGACCTGTATGTTTAAAATGCCCCAATGTCCAGTCCCACACACTGACCTCCTGTATATATAAAATGCCCCAATGTCCAGTCCACACACTGACCTCCTGTATATATAAATGCCCCAATGTCAGTCCACACACTGATCTCCTGTATATATAAATGCCCCAATGTCCTCCACACACTGACCTCCTTATATTAAAATGTCCCCCATGTCCAGCTCCACACACTGACCTCCTGTTATATAAAAATGTCCCCAATGTCCAGTCCACACACTGACCTCCTGTATATATAAATGCCCCAATGTCCAGTCCACACACTGACCTGTATATATAAAATGCCCCCAATATCCAGTCCCATACACTGACCTGTATATATAAAATGTTCCAATGTCCAGTCCACACCACTGACCTGTATGTTTAAAATGCCCAATGTCCAGTCCACACTGACCTCCTGTATGTTTAAAATGCCCCAATGTCCAGTCCACACTGACCTCCTGTATATATAAAATGCCCCAATTCCATCCACACACTGACCTGTATGTTTAAAATACCCCAATATCCAGTCCACACTGACCTCCTGTATAATAAAATGCCCCAATGTCCAGTCCACACACCTGACCTCCAGATATATAAAATGCCCCAATGTCCAGTCCACACACTGACCTGTATATATAAAATGCCCCAATGTCCAGTCCACACACTGACCTCCTGTATATATAAAACGCCCCAATGTCCAGTCCACACACTGACCTCCTGTATATATAAAATGCCCAATGTCCAGTCCACACACTGACCTGTATATATAAAACACCCCAATGTCCAGTCCACACACTGACCTCCTGTATATATAAAATGCCCCAATGTCCAGTACACACACTGACCTGTATGTTTAAAAGGCCCCAATGTCCAGTCCACACACTGACCTCCTGTATATATAAAATGCCCCAATGTCCAGTACACACACTGACCTGTATGTTTAAAAGGCCCCAATGTCCAGTCCACACACTGACCTCCTGTATATATAAAATGTCCCAATGTCCAGTCCACACACTGACCTCCTGTATGTATAAAATGTCCCAATGTCCAGTCCACACACTGACCTCCAGTATATAAAATGTCCCCAATGTCCAGTCCACACACTGACCTACTGTATATATAAAATGCCCCCAATGTCCAGTCCACACCTGACCTCCTGTATATATAAAATGTCCCCAATGTCCAGTCCACACACTGACCTACTGTATATATAAAATGCCCCCAATGTCCAGTCCACACACTGACCCCCTGTATATATAAAATGTCCCAATGTCCAGTACACACACACTGACCTCCTGTATATATAAAATGTCCCCAATGTCCAGTCCACACACTGACCTCCTGTATATATAAAATGTCCCCAATGTCCAGTCCACACTGACCTCCTGTATATATAAAATGCCCCAATGTCCAGTCCACACACTGACCTGTATATATAAAACGCCCCAATGTCCAGTCCACACACTGACCTACTGTATATATAAAATGCCCCAATGTCCAGTACACACACTGACCTGTATGTTTAAAAGGCCCCAATGTCCAGTCCACACACTGACCTCCTGTATATATAAAATGTCCCAATGTCCAGTCCACACACTGACCTGTATGTTTAAGCCCCAATTCCTTCCACACACTGACCTCCTGTATAATAAAATGTCCCAATGTCCATGTCCACACACTGACCTCCTGTATATATAAAATGTCCACCATGTCCAGTCCACACACTGACCTCCATTATATATAAATGTCCCCAATGTCCAGTCCACACACTGACCTCCTGTATAATATAAATGTCCCCAATGTCCAGTCCACACACTGACCTCCTGTATATATAAAATGTCCCCAATGTCAGTCCACACACTGACCTCCTGTATATATAAAATGTCCCAATGTCCAGTCCACACACTGACCCCCAGTATATATAAAATGTCCCCATGTCCAGTCCACACACTGACCTCCATATATATAAAATCCCCCAATGTCCAGTCCACACACTGACCTCCTGTTATATAAAATGTCCCCATGTCCATCCACACACTGACCTCCTGTATATACAAAATGCCCCAATGTCCAGTCCACACACTGACCTCCTGTATATATAAATGTCCCCCAATGTCCGTCCACCACACTGACCTCCTGTATATATAAAATGCCCCCAATGTCCAGTCCACACACTGACCTCCTGTATATATAAATGCCCCCAATGTCCAGTCCACACACTGACCTCCTGTATATAAAAATGTCCCAATGTCCAGTCACACACTGACCTCCTGTATAATAAAATGTCCCCAATGTCCAGTCCACACACATGACCTCCTATATATAAAAATGCCCCAATGTCCAGTCCACACACTGACCTCCTGTATATATAAAATGTCCCCAATGTCCAGTCCACACACAGACCTGTATGTTTAAAAGGCCCCAATGTCCAGTCCACACACTGACCTCCTGTATATATAAAACGCCCCAATGTCCAGTCCACACACTGACCTGTATATATAAAACGCCCCAATGTCAGTACACACACTGACCTCCTGTATATATAAAATGTCACAATGTCCATCCACACACTGACCTCCTGTATATATAAAATGCCCCAATGTCCAGTCCACACACTGACCTCCTGTATATATAAAATGTCACAATGTCCAGTCCACACACTGACCTGTATATATAAAATCCCCATGTCCAGTCCACACACCTGTATATAAAATGCCCCAATGTCCAGTCCACACACTGACCTGTATATATAAAATGTCCCAATGTCCAGTCCACACACTGACCTGTATATATAAAATGTCCCAATGTCCAGTCCACACACTGACCTCCTGTATATATAAAATGTCACAATGTCCAGTCCACACACTGACCTCCTGTATATATGAAATGCCCCAATGTCCAGTCCACACTGACCTCCTGTATATATAAAATGCCCCAATGTCCAGTCCACACTGACCTCCTGTATATATAAAAGGCCCCAATATCCAGTCCACACACTGACCTCCTGTATATATAAAATGTCCCAATGTCCAGTCCACACACTGACCTCCTGTATATATAATGCCCCCCAATGTCCAGTCCACACTGACCTCCTGTATATAAAATGTCCCAATGTCCAGTCCACACACTGACCTACTGTATATATAAAATGCCCCAATATCCAGTCCACACACTGACCTCCTGTATATATAAAATGTCCCAATTCCAGTCCACCCACTGACCTCCTGTTATATAAATGTCTCCAATGTCATATCACAACTGACCTCCTGTATATAAAATGCCCCAATGTCCAGTCCAACACACTGACCCCCTGTATATAAAAATGCCCCAATGTCCAGTCCACACACTGACCTCCTGTATATATAAATGCCCCAATGTCCGTCCACACACTGACCTCCTGTATATAAAAGTCCCAATGTCCAGTACCCACACTGACCCCCTGTATATATAAATGCCCCAATGTCCAGTCCCACACCTGACCTCCTGTATATATAAATGTCCTCAATGTCCAGTCCACACCTGACCTCCTGTATATAAAAATGCCCCCAATGTCCATCCACACACTGACCTCCTTTAATATAAAATGCCCCAATGTCCAGTCCACACTGACCTGTATATATAAAATGCCCCATGTCCATCCACCCACTGACCTGTATATATAAAATGCCCCAATGTCCAGTCCACACACTGACCTCCTTTATATATAAATGCCCCAATGTCCAGTCCACACCTGACCTCCTGTTATATAAATGCCAAATGTCAGTCCACACACTGACCTCCTGTATATATAAAATGCCCAATGTCCAGTCCACAACACTGACCCCCTGTATATATAAATGTCCCAATGTCCAGTCCACACACTGACCTCCTGTATATATAAAATGCCCCAATGTCCAGTCCACACACTGACCTCCTGTATATATAAATGTCCCAATGTCCAGTCCACACACTGACCTCCAGTATATATAAAATGTCCCAATGTCCAGTCCACACACTGACCCCCTGTATATATAAAATGTCCCCATGTCCAGTCCACACACTGACCTGTATATATAAAATGTCCCAATGTCCAGTCCACACACTGACCTCCTGTATATATAAATGTCCCAATGTCCAGTACACACACACTGACCCCTGTATATATAAAATGTCCCCAATGTCCAGTCCACACACTGACCTCCAGTATATATAAAATGTCCCAATGTCCAGTCCACACACTGACCTCCTGTATATATAAAATGTCCCAATGTCCAGTCCACACACTGACCTCCAGTATATATAAAATGTCCCAATGTCCAGTCCACACACTGACCCCCTGTATATAAAATGTCCCCAATGTCCGTCCACACACTGACCTGTATATATAAATGTCCCAATGTCCAGTCCACACACTGACCCTCCTGTATATTAAAATGTCCCCATGTCCAGTACACACACTGACCTCCTGTATATATAAAATGTCCCAATGTCCAGTCCACACACTGACCTCCTGTATATATAAAATGTCCCAATGTCCAGTCCACACACTGACCTCCTATATATATAAAATGTCCCCAATGTCCAGTCCACACACTGACCTCCTGTATATATAATATGTCCCAATGTCCAGTCCACACACTGACCTGTATATATAAAATGCCCCAATGTCCAGTACACACACTGACCTCCTGTATATATAAAATGCCCCAATGTCCGTCCACACACTGACCTCCTGTATATATAAAATGCCCCCAATATCCAGTCCACACTGACCTGTTATATAAAGGCCCCATATTCCAGTCCACACACTGACCTGTATATAAAATGTCCCAATGTCCAGTCCACACACTGACCTCCTGTATATATAAATCCCCAATGTCCAGTCCACACACTGACCTCCTGTAATATAAAATGTCCCAATGTCCAGTCCACACACTGACCTCCTGTATATAAAAGGCCCCAATATCCAGTCACACACTGACTTAGGGTCATTTTATATATACAGGAAGCTTGTATTATAAACCTTTCTGCTGTGTGTAGTTTTGCATGATGGGAATTCCCTTTCTCATGCTACTTCACAGTGATTACTGAGCATGCTTGCCCTCATAGAAAGTCTGGTCTGATGTAGGTAGAGTTGGTTAAGAGTGGTAGGGAAACTTAGCCTGAGTAAACAAGTACTGGATAAAAGACATGCGTCCCATAAATATTCCGATATCGTACGACCGTGATTGGAGCGCGTACGGCCCCATTACAAATATGAATTTTCATCTTTACAAAAAACTCGGAAATAACTAGAAACTGGTTGACTGGTTTTTCCTGTTTTCCTCTTTCTTTCTTTCTTTTGTTCTTTTATTCTCTGTTTCATCTCAAAGTCATTAGTGTTTGTTTATTTTTTTGTGGGTGTTACGTTTGACTGAGGGTGAAGGAGTTTATTGCTATTGCTTTCTTGTGATCCTTGTGCTGTAAGGAAGGTGCAATTATTCCTTTTTACGGTTGCGTTCAAATAACAGATGTGCATACACACACACAATTTCTACGAGTCCATAACTACCAATCAACACTTTGATTTTATTGGACTATTACAGCTACAGGTAATGCATCAGCAATGTGATTGGTTACTGGAGTTATCAAACGCGTCAGTTATGCTGACCTTGAAACATTTAACATGTCTCTTTTAAATATTTGAATAAAGGATTGTTTTAAAGGGCAACTCCAACCTCATAAGAACATCTTTTAGAAAAATGGCCTCTTTAAAATATGTTGATATATCCTACTTTTGTCCTATGAATTCATTACTGTATGCCTGCTATGCTTCTGGATGCCTCATGGAAACTAAGGAATTTAGAAACCTGTACTGAGCATTTACTGAGCCTGGGCATGCTCAGAAGAGGCAGATGGGATTAACATTCAGTCATTGGCTGTGATGTCAACTGTCAAATCCATAACTGACAGTTGCTAACTGGAAAACCAGAAGCAGAAACAGGGGAAACAGGACATTGTACAGATTTCAGTTAGACTTATAGATTTCACATTTCAAACTATTCCCGTTTAGGGTTTTGGGGGGTGAATTACCTGTATGTAAGTTTTCATTTTGGGGCTGGACTTGCCCTTTAAATAACTTACTATTTGGAGTCCAATGGAGTGCTGTGCAGCACAAACAACTTTCTAAAAGTTCTATAGTGAATGGACAACTTTAATATTTTCAGGATGATCCCAAGAGTTTCCTAAAATCCGGAAAATGAACTGATATGGATAAAATGTTTCATTATTCTGTCCAGTTATTTACTTTCTAGACACCATAAATGATCCGTACAGATTAAATTCCCTGCAGTGATAATATATTTCCCTCTACTTACAGCAATACAAACATACTCACGCGTGTGCTACAAGTTTTTCCAGTTTTCATTCTTTGGCACCAGTTTAATAAATGTAACTGGATTCATAACCGTGTTTAATTGCATGGAACACATTTCATCACACAGAATGAACATTGATTTATTGCACAAACTATCATCTCTCACCAGTCTCAGGTTGGCCATACGCAGAGTCACAAACACAACAGCCAATAAATAATATGGAATTTTTGGACACTTAAGGGTAGAGTGTTCTGTGGGTTCTAATAGAACCCA
This sequence comes from Hymenochirus boettgeri, assembly GCA_019447015.1. Lineage (NCBI taxonomy): Eukaryota > Metazoa > Chordata > Amphibia > Anura > Pipidae > Hymenochirus > Hymenochirus boettgeri. The sequence continues at coordinate 71,592 of JAACNH010000535.1, forward strand.
GTTTCGAATCGAATCCGAGGGTTTTCAAAGTCCCGACAAAATTTTCGGAACTCCGGAATTTCCGGAACACTGAATTTTCCAAGTTTTTGATTTTATCGAAATTTCGAATGGAAAGTAGGCTATTTTCGAAAATCGAAACTCGAACTTTGAAATTTCCGAAAATTCGAAAACAAACGAAAATGAATGGGAATGACACGTTCTGGACACACCTCCACGCCTATTAGTGGGCGTGACCTGCTGAAAGAATGCTCTACAGTGGTGCAGGTTTGAACATGTGCAAAGCACAGACTAGTCAGTGACCAAGCTGTGAATGCTGGGAAATAAAACACCAGTTTCCCAGCAACCACAGCAAAATGAGAGTTGAGACACAGATTCCCTTTTCAAGTGTTCCGCCTTTTGATTTAAATATTTTTCACACCAGTCACAGCTCATTATATGAAATGAATTAGTTGTCAAGATTATTATGGGATGGCGGTATCCCTTTAACATAAAGGTTATGTTTATTGTACAAACATGAACAGGAAAGGAATGTAATTAAAAATACCAGGGTCCTTTAGCATGAATCCAATATTGGGACTTGGTGTTCAAAATGTCAATTAAAGGGGAACTAAACTTCCCATTTTAACCAATGGTATAATGCATTCCATTAACCCCTGCAGTATTGATAAAGATCATCTAGAAACGCTCATGATTGACAGGTCGGTAATGGTGGTTAATAAACCAGGGTTAATACGAACATAACATAAAACGGTCGCCACTGTTCTTACCCGAGGCAAAAAAATAATAATAAAATCCTGTCAATCATCTCCCAAGGTGGTGTCGCAATCAGTGTTTTATTTCTAATGTTTATGTGGCTCCTGTTCAGCTCAGAGAATGAGAAACGAATAAAACTTTCTGAAACACAATAGCGCCCTCCAGTGAAACGTTTAACAAACATAAACAAATATAAAGGTGCAATGTTACAACTTGTCATGTAGTGTTTAGTGATGAGATATTATCGAGTCCCTGTAGTGAGTCAGGCCTCATACTCAGCCTAGTGTGGAACAGCCTCGATAACTACCTAGTGCTGGTCAGGCCTCATACTCAGCCTAGTGAGAATGGCTTCCATACTACCTAGTGCGGTCAGGCCACGATTACTACCTAGTGCTGGTCAGGCCTCGATTACTACCTAGTGCTGGTCACGCCTCATACTCAGCCTAGTGTAGAATGGCTTCCATTACTACCTAGTGCGGTCAGGCCACGATACTCAGTGCTGGTCAGGCCTCGATTACTACCTAGTGCTGGTCAGGCTCGATTACTACCTAGTGCTGGGTCAGGCCTCGATTACTACCTAGTGCTGGTCACGCCTCATACTCAGCCTAGTGTAGAATGGCTTCCATTACTACCTAGTGCTGGTCAGGCCTCGATTACTACCTATGTGCTGGTCAGGCCTCGATTACTACCTAGTGCTGGTCAGGCCTCGATTACTCGTAGTGCGGGTCAGACCTCACACTCAACCGTATAGAACGGCTCCATTACTACCTATGCTGGTCAGGCCTCATACTCAGCCTAGTGTGGAACAGCCTCCATTACTACCTAGTGCTGGTCAGGCCTCGATTACTACGTAGTGCTGGTCAGGCCTCGATTACTACCTAGTGCGGGTCAGGCCTCGATTACTACCTAGTGCTGGTCAGGCTCATACTCAGCTAGTGTGGAACAGCCTCCATTACTACCTAGTGCTGGTCAGGCCTCGATTACTACGTAGTGCTGGTCAGGCCTCGATTACTACCTAGTGCGGGTCAGGCCTCGATTACTACCTAGTGCGGGTCAGGCCTCGATTACTACCTAGTGCTGGTCAGGCCTCATACTCAGCCTAGTGTGGAACAGCCTCCATTACTACCTAGTGCTGGTCAGGCCTCGATTACTACGTAGTGCGGGTCAGACCTCACACTCAACCTAGTATAGAATGGCCTTGATTACTACCTAGTGCTGGTCAGGCCTCAATTACTACCTAGTGCGGGTCAGGCCTTGATTACTACCTAGTGCTGGTCAGGCCTCATACTCAGCCTAGTGTGGAACAGCCTCCATTACTACCTAGTGCTGGTCAGGCCTCGATTACTACGTAGTGCGGGTCAGACCTCACACTCAACCTAGTATAGAATGGCCTTGATTATACCTAGTGCTGGTCAGGCCTCATTACACCTAGTGGGTCAGGCTCGATTACTACCTAGTGCGGGTCAGGCCTCGATACTACCTAGTGCTGGTCAGGCCTCATACTCAGCCTAGTGTGGAACAGCCTCCATTACTACCTAGTGCTGGTCAGGCCTCGATTACTACGTAGTGCGGGTCAGACCTCACACTCACCTAGTTAGAATGGCCTTGATTACTACCTAGTGCTGGTCAGGCCTCAATTACTACCTAGTGCGGGTCAGGCCTCGATTACTACCTAGTGCTGGTCAGGCCTCATACTCAGCCTAGTGTGGAACAGCCTCCATTACTACCTAGTGCTGGTCAGGCCTCGATTACTACGTAGTGCGGGTCAGACCTCACACTCAACCTAGTATAGAATGGCCTTGATTACTACCTAGTGCTGGTCAGGCCTCAATTACTACCTAGTGCGGGTCAGGCCTCGATTACTACCTAGTGCTGGTCAGGCCTCATACTCAGCCTAGTGTGGAACAGCCTCCATCTCCTTACTAACTACCTAGTGCTGGTCAGGCCTCGATTACTACCTAGTGCTGGTCAGACCTCACACTTAACCTAGTATAGAACGGCCTTGATTACTACCTAGTGCTGGTCAGGCCTCAATTACTACCTAGTGCTGGTCAGGCCTCACACTCAGCCTAGTGTAAAACGGCCTTGATTACTACCTAGTGCTGGTCAGGCCTCGATAACTACCTAGTGCTGGTCAGGCCTCATACTCAGCCTAGTGTGGAATGGCCTCCATTACTACCTTGTGCTTGTCAGGCCTCTCACTCAGCCTAGTGTAGAATGGCCTTGATTACTACCTAGTGCAGGGTAATTGGAGTACCAAGTTGCCGGAGTCATTGTACATTGGTCCCAAATGTTATTGTATGTTAAGGGGCATCCTCTATATGTTGGTATAACCACATGTAAAATGCATTAATTGGTACTTTCCACTGGGTCAGCGTGGGGGGCAGCGTCTGTATCTATACCAGCTTACAATCCCTTGCGTGAGAGAAACGTGTGCCAGATTAACACAATGTGGGTGGCCAGATTGATTGCGCTGTGCTGCGAATCGTGTCCGGGTTACATGTGATCACCATTTTTTTGCTAATCGCATGTGCTCCAATAATGGAGTATCGAAGGAACATTGCATTTGCGGTTTTTACACGCGTCGCAGAAAGACTTCAGCCTTGGAGAGGTGACCCTGTGAGCTGTTAGAGCACCCTGTGGTCTAGCTGTGAATTTTTGTGGCCCACAGTTGGGAGTGCTAAGGGGTGACTAGGGCACGCTGGGGGGTGTCATAGGCATAACTGGGTTTTCTGGGGGCGGGGCTACGCCAGCGGTAAGTGCAAGAAATTACCTTTGTAGGCGATGAGTACAGATGAAACTAGAAAGTTTTGTTCCGTTTTCGGATTTACGGAATTCAGGAAAAACCCGAAGATCAGAAAAACCAAAAACGGAACTTACTTTCGAGGTTTCGGAACGCAGTTTTGAGGGTCACCGTATGTATGAGGTTAGTTTCGGTAACCCTTAATCACTCTCGAAAATACGTTCGTAAACTACGTTGGAGTTTCCCATCATATTTTTGAGAGTGAGGCCATACTGCAACGCACAGGAATCGCGCACAAAATCGCGCATGCGGTTTCGCGCGCATGCGTTAATGCACCAAAAATGGTGAACGCATGCGTTACCAAAACGCGAACGGACGCGCAATCGCATGCGCATCGGAAATCGCGGGAATTTTTGCGTTCCCGCGATTTCCATTTTAGCGAAAATCACGGGCGCAAACACGAGCGCGAAACGCGGGCGCAAACGCGCGAAAAACGCTCTAGTGTGGTCTAGCCCTTACAGAAAATAACTTTGTGCGTTTACAGTTACCTTCAAAAATACGCTCCAAACTCCCGAAATCTTAACGATTCTGCTTCGAACAGAAGTTGGACCCTGATCCCATTTCTAGCAGTGTTGCGGTTTACTGCAGATATTTCAATCCAGTGGACATTTAATTTATCAAATAAAGGGTTAAAATTTTAGCCTAAGCCAGTATCTAATATATTTACTTACAAGCTGAACATCCCTGATATAAATATTAAAGGGGAACCATGGTCTCCAGACTAATTAGTCTGGAGACTGCAGTGTTACCTTTAAAATAAGCCCCGGGGTCAAATCTCTAATTGCAGCCTGTGAGAAGTTATATTGCTGAAAGGGTTAATATTTCCTTCTTCTGGTAGATTGAGTGACAGCCCTGCTGAAAGTCAGACTGCTCTATCTTTAAAGCAGATGGAAAACAAATATCTCATTAGATTCTAAGTGAGTGTGCAGGTAAGTACATGTCAGGCCCAGCTGGATCACTTCTCCAATTACTGTAATTTGCTGTTGTTCAGTTACACGTTCCCCCTGACTGATCGCAATGGGGAATCCACAACCTTCCAGGCCCTGGTTAATATTCCAGAGGAAACGTTCGAGTCTTTTAACGTTCGGTGTTTTATTTTCTGCAGATCATTTGGCAGTGAGAGAATTGACTGGGCACCTAATCACGTTACTAATCGGGAGTCTTTATTCTGCCACTACAAGCTACAGCGAGGGAACCGAATGGGGCCCGATGCAATATCGTGGGGGGCCCCATTGTGAGTCCATTGTTTCCATTGGAGTGTAAGAACAAACTGACTTATTGCAGCTACTGCAGCTGTAACTGGGCCCCTGTAGTTTTTCTGGGCCCCAGACAGGAGCCTGATTTTCCTCGCAGACGTTCTCGATTTTCTCGTAATATACTATTTAAAAATTCAAACGTTTCCTTGCAATAATAATCTTCAGCAACCAATCAGATGTTCGCTATTTACTGGGTTATTCTAGTTATCTAACATCCGATTGGTTTCTGCAAATGAACATCTCAGGCCTTGTATGACATCACCCGATAATCTATCACTAGGATGGGGTTTCTATATGTAAATTCACATTATTAGGTTTCACTGTGGCTGTTTCGTTCCTGCATTGCTGTAGGCCGCCAGCTAATTATAACACAACGAATCCCTTGGTGTGGCCATGTGGTTAGTGTGCTCATTGCATTATCTCAGGACGTCAGCGGCAATAACATAACAATGCTGGTCCCCAAACACAAAGCTTTGCACGAAAATATAATTAAAAGAAATTTTGTTTCCCTAGATAAATTGGTTGAGCTTTCGGGACTATCCTGGCCTAGAGGAATTAAAGGGCAAGCCCAAACAAAAAATTGTATATAAATCAATAACCCCCCAAGCGGCAACAGTTAGAAATCTGAGAGATGTAAGTCTAACCTAAAACTTTGTCTGATGGTTCTGTTACCCATCATTCTGCTTCCTGGTTCTTCCGGTTAGCAGCTGCCAGTCAGGGATATCACAGATGATATCACGGCCAAGAAATGAATACTACTTCCATATCTGCCTCTGAGCATGTGCAAGCTCATAACAAGCCCAGAAAGCTTGGAGAGGAGGCATAAACCCTTTAAAAGGCAGAGGGAAGGGGGAGAATGGGTTAGTCCTACAGCTCTCCGCTTTTGATCTATTGGGGTTTGGGGGTTTAGAAGGGGTGTTTAACCTTATATAATGTTTATAATGCCCTTTAACCCCCAAAGACCAAGACTCAGGGATTCTATTCTCTGCTGTACAGAGGTTTATTATTAACGTAAACATACCTGTGTATTAAATATCCCTTTAACAATCTCCCAAACAAACCAATCACATTTCTCTGTAGATCAATAATACAGAATTAATGTAATGGGGTTACATTAATTCACTGCATGTCCAGGAACAATTCTCTAATCATCTATTAGTAACAAGCTAATTATAATACAAGTTGGGTTCTCCTTTTATAATGTAATCTTATATCTTAATATAACGTGACATTCCCTTCATTAGGTTCATTGGCATTTACTGTACAATAAGATATTACAGTAGGTAACAATGTCACCCATTAATGGCTTTCAATCGTTTACCGTGATGTTTTATAGGAGGTGAATCTTTTAATAACGTCTTGCGAGACCTTTACCATAAGGTGAGAATTTTATTAACAAATATTAGTAAAATATTGACCGTGATTGTGTGTTATATTGATGACATTTTGTAAGTCATCAGTTCTTAATGATGTCATCATTGTCACATGTCATTGTGCACCCCTTGAAAATATAAGGATATTAACAGGGTTATGCAATTTTTTATGTCATATAATATACACCTAGAAGTAATAGGTGCAGAGTGCCGTATCTTACATGATCGCAGTCCCACAATGCAAGGTCATGGGACTCCATTGACCATTCTATTTTACAATGGGGGTCGCATTATTAATACTAGAATTATAATAATAAATATATCCAGTTAACACAGTCCAGGAAATTGGTTAATGAGACATTTTTATGAAACTTTACAGTCTATAACAAGGATAAGGAAATGTTTAGCTAAGGTGCAGAGGGAATGCTGGGAATTGTAGTTTTAGGAAGGGATGGATAGACCAGGAGCGCAACAACAGGGGCCCGGGCCCTCCCACAGGCTTGGAGGCCGAGCCCCTGACCCCCCGCTCTGGCTCAATCAGATGTTTTTTAACAGCTGATTGCACATCCACAGTAAAGATACGCGTGATAGCTACCGGTCTTTTAAACAGCTGATCACTTGTATCTTTCCTGAGGACGTGCATTCAGCTGTTTAAAAACAACTGACCCCCGTGGTCCCTGCCCCCACCCCCCCCACGACAGCAGGGGCTGCTGTAACATAGTTATGCTACTGGGATAGACACACTTTTTTCTTTGTAAAAAACAACCAATATTTAATTATCACTTAATACAAACACAAGATTAACGCAGACATCTTCTGGTGTGAACATTGTCATTGATATTACACAGATATAAAGGGGCTTATTCAACAAGAGGTGCACAATCAGATCCAATGTTTTCTCACTATAGCAGACCAATAAAAATGTATCACCTGATTGGTTGTTGCATATTAACAGCTCAGGCACATATTTTTTTGCACTTCGTTAAATAAGCCCTAAAGTATTAAAGTACGCTAATTATATATGTAAATCACGTCAATAAGATATGTAAATGTGCCATCCTCACAGCGACATCTACTGGTGTATGGAAAAACAGCAAGAGAAAGAATAAGGAACCATAACCTAGAACAATGGGCAGTTTGTTTGGAATGGTGTGTAAATAGAGGACATTCCCTTATTTCATTTTATTGCCGCTGGCTGTAATAACATCCAACTAGATTGCCATCAGTATCTGGAGCCACTGTAAATAAAACACAGCACCATGAACATTATAATAAATAATAATCATCCCACCAAGTCTGGGTACAGCAGATAACACAATGCAGGTTCCTCTCTGTCCATTATTTTAATGTAGTGAAAAAGACGCATACGCTTAAGACACGTATGATCGCCGGGCTGACACACAATGTGTAACGAATGGCCACATTGGACGGCTGTCGTTTAAAGGAAAACTATAGTGCATGTTTTGTTTTGTTTTTAAAAAGTACTTAGGGCAGGGAAGTAGGATTGGTATTTCCTGCCTCCCAATTTTGATTCTGTGAGTATGCGCTGTAGCTCCTCAACAAAACGATATTGGGAGGTAGGAATAAGTCCCAACTCCCTGCCCAAGGTACTTCTCATTTTTAAAAAGTACATTCCCGTTTGGTTTTCCTTTAATGTATGAGCGTTTGGTCGGGCAAAATGTCCTTTCGTCTTTAACGAGGCCTAACCTAGCGCCCATACTTATACCATTCGTTACACCATCGTGCATTGGCTACACAATCACATGTGTGTATGATGCTAAAAGCTGGACACACCTACAGTTTGCGTGGCTGATTTCCAGCGCCTCCAATCGTCCATTCATCCAATCCGGACACATGGACAGTTGGATATCCGTGGCAGCTGCCTGAAAACCATACAATTTTTTCAGCCGATCGACAGATATAGGTCCAAAAATTGGATGGTGTGTACCGAGCCTAAAGTTGCAAGGAGTTTGCAGAATCAGAGCAAACACACTAAATAGCGATCTGTTATGTCAATTGAAATGAATTTTGACATTTCTTGGTGATTTTTAAAACACAAATAGAGACATTACCAACATGCATCTAATATAAGGTCACTAGCGGATCATGATGTAAAAACTACGTTATGATTGTTTAGAAAGAATAAAATCATGAACATGAATAATTATGATAAAGTTAACTTATTTCTTATCATTGGGAACTGAATGTAGACAGAATAGATAGTTGAGGTCAACGCTATAAGAAAGATTTTAATTAATTAATAGTCGTGTTTATAGCTAAGGACTCTGGGAGTTGTAGTTCAGCTAGAGGGATAAAGGATCTATGTTAATTAATAATAAATCTGCAAATAAATATGCAGATTACTTAATAAATAATTCTAGTATAATTATAATATATCAATGGCAGTTTGTCATCAAGGGGACCAAATGGGAGGTGAACGAATCCAACTGAATCGGAATTTTTTTAATTTTCAATTGCATATTTTGAGCTTTCTATAGAATTTCGAATTTCAATTTTCGAAATTTTCATTTTTTTACATTTTTTAATGAAAGGTTCAGTGTTTTCAAAATGTTGAAAAATCTGTTGGATCCCAAGATTCTACAATTAAAATCATGCTCATTTCAAGCTGGGATTCATCACTAATCTAATGAACCTTGACCTCTGTGAAGCTATAAATTGTGGGGTCAACCTCTATGCCTAGAAACAAAAATACAATAGTTGCAAACAAAATTAATTGAGTGCCACTTACCTTTTCTTGTTCAAGATAAACCCCTTTACCGTCCTGTGTTAACATCTCAAACTTTTCTAAAAATAAAATAAAAACAAACAAGATAAAAATTCTACTTCTTCCATTAATGTACCCCCCCCTATATATAGACCTGGATTCTCATTACATTGTTTACCTGATCGCCCGAAAGACCGAACTTACTTAAACCTGATTTCAGCCTCATCATGCAACACAGATAATCCTGGAAATTGAACTTCTTCTCAGAATCTCCATATCGAAGGGCCACACAACTGAGATGGCTGTTGGCCACATTGATTCCTAAAAACATAAAAAGGAAAAACTAAGTCAGGTGAACAGAACCTTTCAAGACGGAGTATTTTCTTCTGGAATTATCTTTGTTCAAGACACAAAGTAGACAATTAAGTCTAGGAGAAGAAGAAGATCCAAGTAGTGGTAGAAGTTATCAATCTTTGGACATTACCCATAATGCAAGTTTATAATTACTGCTAACGACACACCCTTAAACTAGCAATCATAATCGTCACTGTACGGCTGTCACAAATTTTGCTGTGTTCTATGGCGGATACCATGGAGGATTGGTGTTTTACAATGTTCACGGAATTCTACACCATTGTCCTAAAATGGTAATTTAAAAGAGGCCTGGTATTGTGACATAATGATACTGCGCCTTTATAAATACGCCATGGTTAGCCAATAGAGATGGCCGAACTTTGAAAGTTCGAAAACGGACTGAACTTTATGAACTTCAGTTAAAGTTTAATGGTTTGAATTCGGACCCATTAAAGTCAATGGGGGAGTGATAGTTCGAAGAGTCCGGGTGATTTACAGCTAAATTAACAATGGTAACTTACTGTAAATGGCTGTGGCACCTGGGAAATGGTCTGGGGAACATGTCACTATCACAAAAACTTGTTTAAACACTTCTTAAACACGAGCTGGCATTTGTTTTTCCGCAAGCTACATTCAAGGGTTACGGTCAATTTGAGGGTTACTGAATGATACTTTTGAGGGTTAATGCAAACAGAACCATAAATTCGAGGGTTAACTAAATCAAATGATACTTTAGAGGGTTAGCGAAAGCAAACGATACTTTAGAGAGCTAGCGAAAGCAAACGATACTTTAGAGCGTTAGCAAACGATACATTTAAGGGTTAGAGAACAGCTCATAAATTCAATAATTCTCGCAAACAGCCACAATGAACGTTAATTATCAAAAGTCCGGAAAGTTCGAAAGTCCGAGAAATCCAGGCCCGGGATAGTTCGAGAAGTCCGAGTCCGTTAAGTTCGGCTCAAACTTGGGTTTGAGTTCTAGCCCATCTCTATTAGCCAACAATAAATTTACCCATGGAGCACAGTTCAACGCTGTACATTTCTAGAGGAACTACAAACACATTAGAAGGTTCCATGACTAAGATTACCAGGGTCACTATGTATTAAGATTTAAAGGAATACTAAAATACAAAGGAACCTTAATAGATTCCATTCAAATCCAGATCTAAACCGTCACTAGTCTTTAGGGGACACCCAACACCCCATTTCCAGTCCATATCGTACCTGCAGCCATGGCAGCTTTTCTTAACTCCGACTGATCTATATATCCGCATTGATTGACATCGATTTCCATGAAAATCCTCTTAAAGGGAAAGGACGTGTCAATTTTCAAAGACTTTGCAAATCAAAAACAAATGTACAAAATGTTTTCTTTCCCTTTTTTTTTTTTAAACCGTGTATCACAAATTCTTAATAATGACGAGATAAATAAATGACCCCGGGGTAGCTAATACGCCCCCATCCGCCATATTAATCATTATATCATGTGATTCCAAAGGTTCGTTACCTTAAACTGCTCCAGGTATTTCCACAAGAGACGGAAGGTTCCAAAGTCTAACGTTCCATTTAGATTGAACTGCTCAGCTGGTTAGGAAGCGTAATGATGAAATGACCAAGTGCAAAGTAAAACATTTGGATTAAGATCCCTTTAGGGCATGTTCACCCTTGATCTAGCGTCAGTTCATCTGGCCCTTTCCTTAGTGTAATCAATCAGAGCTGTGCCTGTTCACATGGTTTTGCTGTTTCCCCTGATGTCTCCTCTGCACATGCTCAAGCTTATAAAAAGCTCATTGAGCAGAGGGAGTAGGCAGATACCTTTACCAGAACGGAAAATAACTTATCATTAAATAAAATTAAATGTCAGCTTACAAATGCATGTAATAAACTGGTTAAAATGGTTTTGGTTGCTGGCACATATCTAACAGTTTTGGTTTTAAAGGGTGGACATGCCCTTTACCTTAAGGTCTGCACAGGCATACGACCGAGGGGCCAACCAGCGACATGTGACCAGTAAGTCTATGGGCACTCGGTTATGCTGTTTCACCATTCGGTCAGGCATTGTTGATGATTCTACCCAAGTCTGTGTGATGCCTTACAGTCTGCAGGGTTGGACAACAGTTCCATTGAGATTCCTGCTCCACTTCCCAAACATTTTTCATTTCAAATAAATCAATTTGTCTGGATCATTTGACATTTTGAACCATCATTTTAATGTTCATTTATACAGATCTCCCACTGGGTATAATCACTCCCCAAAGGATACGTCCATTGATGACAATACGGTGCGACTGGCATCCAAACTGAACTTGGTTCCTCCACCAGGTGAAAATCCTAGAAGGAATACGGTAATAACATTATATTTACCAACGTGAGAATTTTATCTAAATACTGATTACAGAACATAGGGACTGATGTAATAAGAGGATTTCCTGTGATTCTAATTTACAGTATCCAATCAGGATCCAACGGCCAATTGGGCCGACTATCACAGTCCATGAATGCTCGGTCGAGCCTAACTGAATGTCAGTTTTGCCTGTCCAAGTGTCCATAGACTAGGCAACAGTCGGCTGAAATGACCTCTGGAAGACCCTTGTGCTTGGTGGGTCAGCCACGTGTGTATGGACCTTTAGCTTTGTACTGCAGTTAGAAAACATCTGATTGGTGGGTCGGCCACGTGTGTATGGACCTTTCGCTTTGTACTGCAGTTAGAAAACATCTGATTGGTGGGTCGGCCACGTGTGTATGGACCTTTCGCTTTGTACTGCAGTTAGAAACATCTGATTGGTGGGTCGGCCACGTGTGTATGGACCTTTCGCTTTGTACTGCAGTTAGAAAACATCTGATTGGTGTGTCTGCCACGTGTGTATGGACCTTTCGCTTTGTACTGCAGTTAGAAAACATCTGATTGGTGTGTCGGCCACGTGTGTATGGACCTTTCGCTTTGTACTGCCGTTAGAAAACATCTGATTGGTGGGTCGGCCACGTGTGTATGGACCTTTCGCTTTGTACTGCAGTTAGAAAACATCTGATTGGTGGGTCGGCCACGTGTGTATGGACCTTTCGCTTTGTACTGCAGTTAGAAAACATCTGATTGGTTCCAGCAGACAAATAATCTGGTCAAACATTTCACCTGATATTGGATCAATTAACGTTCTAGTGGTTTCTGTTGTCCAGCCATATGGATGTTTTAATTTAGTTCTTAACTCACAATCATTGTAACTAAGGGTCATTTGAAATATACAGTTACCCGACCCCCATGATTCCTCTTTACCTTTCACCATTTCTTCATTTAAAAACCTCTGAAGATCCCAGACATTCATTCCATTGCCCTGCAGTGAACATAACATTACAGCGGTTAAAGTGAAACCGGAAATGTCTCCCTATGGTAAACGCCATCAGTGGAAGGATTCAGTGGAGGAAAATTACCTGAGTGGCGAATTGCATGAAAATCTTTTCAGGTTCTGCAACTTCCTGCAAATAAACAATAAGATTATTTACAGATTTCACTATTAGATCTCAGGTAGGGACAATGGACCCAGATTACTGATAAAATAAGGAGAATCCAATGGATTTAATGTATAATTCAGGTACGTACCTTTATTTGTGTGGAGACGCCGAGCTCTCTGCAAACGTGAGAATAAAATATGTGAATTCATTTCATCATAATTAATAATCTGCACGGACCTCAAGAACATTAATTTCTATTAAGGTGTAAACATTTACTCGTATTCTATTCTACTCTATCCTACCCTACTCTATCCTACCCTACTCTATCCTACCCTACTCTATCCTGTCCTACTCTATCCTGTCATTACTCTATCCTGTCCTACTCTATCCTGTCCTACTCTATCCTGTCCTACTCTATCCTCCCTACTCTATCCTACCTACTCTCCTACACTACTCTATCCTACCCTACTCTATCCTACCCTCTCTATCCTACCCTACTCTATCTGTCCTACTCTATCTACCCTACTCTATCCTACCTACTCTATCCTACCCTACTCTATCCTACCCTACTCTATCCTACCTACTCTATCCTACCCCTCATCCTGTCTACTCTATCCTACCCTACTCTATCCTGTCCTAATCTATCCTGTCCTATCTATCCTACCTACTCTATCCTACCCTACTCTATCTACCCTACTATCCTACCCTATCTACCTACCTAATCTACCCTACCCTACTCTATCCTTGTCCTAACTCTATCCTACCCTACTTCTATCCTACCCTACTCTATCCTGTCCATTTATCCTGTCCTACTCTATCCGTCTACTCTATCTACACCTACTCTACTTTCCTACCCTACTTATCTGTCTACTCATCCTGTCCTACTCTATCCTCCTACTCTATCCTGTAATACTCTATCTTACTCTACTCTACCCTACTCTATCCTACCATACTCTATCCTACCCTACTCTATCCTATCCCACTCTATCCTCCTACTCATCCGTCACCTACACCCTACCACCCTACCCCGCCACGAGCACACCTACCAGTACCCTAAAGTCCCAGTACCATACCTACCGACCCACCCTACCACCACCCACTCTAGCCTACCCACTCTATCCAATCCCACGCTATCCTATCCCACTCTATCCTAGCCCCCTATATCTACCGACCCCTGTCCGACTCTATCAACTAACCTCTAACCACTATCCTACCCTACACCTACACCTACTCTATCCTGTCCTACTTCTATCACTACCCTACTCTATCCTACCCTACTCTATCTGTCCTACTCTATCTTGTCTTACTCGTATCCTAGCCATCTACCTCTATCCTATCCCACTCTACCTCCTATCTATCCGTCCTACTCTATCCTACCATACTCTACCTACCCATCTATCCTAGCCTATTTATCCTACCTATCTATCCGTCCTACTACCCCCCTACTCTATCCACCACGCTAATCCCCTACACTATCCTACCCTACTCGTATCCTACCCTACCGTATCCTAACCACATCTAACCTACTCATCCTACCACCTACCCTACTCTATCCTACCCTACTCTATCCTATCCCACTCTATCCTCCTTCTCTATCCTACCCTACTCTATCCTACTCTACTCTATCTAACCCTTACTCATCCATCCTACTCTATCCTCTCCTACTCTATCCTGTCCTACTCTATCCTGCCCGTACTCTATCTACCCTACTCTATCCTACCCTACTCTATCCTATCCCACTCTATCCTCCTAATCTATCCTACCCTACTTTATCCTGTCCTACTCTATCTTACCCCAATCTACCCTAACTATCTATCCCACTTCTATACTACCCTACTCTATCCTATCCCACTTATCCTATCCCACTCTATCCTATCCCACTCTATACGCATCACTCATATATGTCCTCCCTAATCCTAGCGCTACTCTATCTACCCTACTCTATCCTACCCTACTCTATCCTGTCCTACTCTATCCTGTCCTACTTTATCCTGCCCTACTTTATCCTATCCCACGCTATCCTCCTACTCTATCCTACCCTACTCTATCCTACCCTACTCTATCCTGTCCTACTCTATCCTACCCTACTCTATCCTACCCTACTCTATCCTACCCTACTCTATCCTACCCTACTCTATCCTACCCTACTCTATCCTACCCTACTCTATCCTATCCCACTCTATCCTCCTACTCTATCCTGTCCTACTCTATCCTACCATACTCTATCCTACCCTACTCTATCCTACCCTACTTTATCCTACCCTACTCTATCCTGTCCTACTCTATCTTACCTTACTCTACCCTACTGTACTCTACTCTATTCTACCCTATTCTATCCTACCATACTCTATCCTACCTTACTCTATCCTACTCTGTCCTACCCTACTTTATCCTGCCCAACTCTATCCCACCCTCCTACTCTATCCAATCCTACTCTATTCTATCCTACTCTATTTTATCCATCTACTATTCAATGTACCTGCTGATGTTCTCTAATGTCAATCATAAACGGGGAATATCACAGGAACAATGTCAGGTATCAGCACTCAACTGCCTACTATCACTTTTGATGATTTTACATCAAACATTAAATAAATGTAATATTGGGCCAGAGTATGGCCAGTGTGAAGCCCCATGCAATATGTACAGGTCAGCTAGGTAATTATAGTACTGGGGTAGGTCCAGAGAAAGACGTCATAATTCATAAGGGATAATGGCAGGGATGGACCTGACAAACATTTGGACCTCATGGACACTTGTCTTTTTAAAATCAATTAAGTGGCTACATCTCAATATTTACTCAATGCAATCCTTGCTCTTCAGGAAGACCTGGAGCAAAAATGAAGACTCCTGAACTTGGTTGGTGGTGAACGGAGTGAGTATGTATCTCCCTGATGTCACTTTGAAGCCTTTGGTTACATCTCGCTGCCTCTTAGTGCGGATTTCCGAGAGAAGTTCTTTAGGGAAAAAAGAGGCGGCCATCTTCTGTTTGGGATCTGGGAGCTAAAATAAAGATCATTACTGGACATTTTGTAGAAGTACAACATTAAGAGCTGTCGGAAAATACCAATATAACTCTTTACTTCTATGGCCATTATTTTTCCACCCTTACGACAATTTCTCCTAAGGTATCTTTCTTTTTAGGAATTGATAGAAGTTGAAAAACTCCGCCCACCTCAACTGCACGTATAAAAGTGATTATTGTGGAACACTATACTATGTCACAGATAGGAAAAGTGTCAGTGACAATGCCTGGGGGTGGAGCAAGAAAGCTGACTGTTATTTTTTGATTATAGTGTCTCTTTAAGGAAAAGTGTTCATTGATTTAGCTTACTGCACGTCTCTATTGAAGTCACATTAATAATACGGTAATATTATGGGCCATGTGGCCTGATTCATTCATACCTTGGCATCCACCTGAAAGGAGACAAGAAAAAAGGGTTTATTTATTTTAAAGATACATTACAGATTAATATCAAACAACCTCAGTAGCTTTGGGACCCCCAGTTTATTGTACCTTAGAAAGTAGAAAGTTAATGGGCAGCCAGTCGCCCCCAAACTTCTGCTTGTTCTTGTGGTTCTGCATCAGAGATAAGACAATGTTATATCCTTTCTTCACCTCATCCGAACCCTTTATCCTTATCAGGTATTGGGGGTTTTTATAGAACGAATCTGAAATAGAATAGAATAGAATGAAGTTAAAGGAGAAGTAAAGTTAAATAATAAAGTTCTGATTATGAATGCTTCTTCCTGTTTCCCATGGTTCTTTGCTGGAGAACATGTAAGCACCATTCACTATAGGATTGTTCCAAATAAATTGTGTCCACAATACATCAATTTTAGGCAACTGATAGCATTTGAAGGTTAATAATATACCAGTTTGGATCATCATCACAAAGGGAATTACCCAAAGTTTTACCTTTGTAACTTGTCTCTTTCTGCCACACGTTCTGGTAGGTCGTTTTGTACCAGGAATTTCCTTCGTTTCCCCAATCTAAAAAGTCTGGCGTAGGGTTGCAAATAATGATGGCAGAGAATTGCTGGACAAAGTCTTCCCAAGAAATCCTTATGGATCAAAGAAAGAGCAACAACAATATTTATTATGGACTCTGAAAAGACAATATTATCTAGTATAGCAATTCACCAGAAACCGCCCCTTTAAGGTCACGATATATTACACATAGAACATTTACCACCTTCTACCTCCCCTTCAAGGTCAGGATATATTACACATAGAACATTTACCACCTTGTACCTCCCCTTTAAGGTCACGATATATTACACATAGAACATTTACCACCTTCTACCTCCCCTTCAAGGTCACGATATATTACACATAGAACATTTACCACCTTCTACCTCCCCTTTAAGGTCACGATATTTTACACATAGAACATTTACCACCTTCTACCTCCCCTTTAAGGTCATGATATATTACACATAGAACATTTACCACCTTCTACCTCCCCTTTAAGATCAGGATGTATTACACATAGAACATTTACCACCTTCTACCTCCCCTTTAAGATCAGGATGTATTACACATAGAACATTTACCACCTTCTACCTCCCCTTTAAGATCAGGATGTATTACACAGGTTGTAAGTAAAATCTTATTTTACTGGAGGTTAAATATGTCTCTAGATAAAACCATACACATCTATTTGTATTTAGTCCTAAAATGAAACGAAAACTCTATACCAAAACTCGCCGTCATCCCCTTTAACGTGCAGTCTCTGTCTGTCTTCAACATTAATCTCCTTCCACCAGGGGCAACTGAACAAGAAATGGAAAAGTCAAATTTAGAAACAGCAGCTAAACAGGATAGACCATAACCAGCCATGTCTGCCAGACCATCTTGGAACCCGTGTGGTGTCCCCTATGACCCATTTGGAATTCTGTTCCGAGTATAAGAAATTACACAGGGTTCAATGAAAGTAAAAATATCATCCCCAACATTGACTATGTCCCCGTCATTGAGATCTATAGGGTGGGGATCTTTATACATAAATGGCGGATTGGCAGAGGGACACGTTCACTCTCCTGTCCCCTAAAGCTGATTTAATGTCACACTTGCATTTCAGGGTAAATTGCATTCTGGTCCTTCCCCTTGCAGCAGCGATTTGATAGTGTTACAAAAAATCATGCAAAAATGGGCGAAATAAAACATAGGACTGTTAATACTGCACCAGTTATTACTATGGCACTTCCACCCTTTCCTATGTATCTGTATGTTACCAACCTAAGTAGATTGTAAGCTCTACGGGGCAGGGACCTCTTTCCTCATGTTACATGTTTCAAGCACTTGTATATTTCATGATGCTCTTACTTATTTATATGTTTATGTATTTATGTACTGTCCCCCTTGTACGACTTTTTGTATTCTATATTGTACAGCGCTGCGTCCCCTAGTGGCGCTATATAAATAAACATATACATACATACTGTATAATCTGTATTGTTATAATGTACAGCGCTGCGTCCCCAAGTGGCGCTATATAAATAAACATATACATACATACTGTATAATCTGTATTGTTATAATGTACAGAGCTGAGTCCCCAAGTGGCGCTATATAAATAAACATATACATACTGTATAATCTGTATTGTTATAATGTACAGCGTGTGATCCAGTGGCGCTATTAAATAAAAACATATACATACATACTGTATAATCTGTTTGTTATAATGTACAGTGCTGTGTACCCAAGTGCGACTAATAAATAAACATATACTACATACTGTATAATCTGTATTGTATAATGTACAGCGCTGTGGTACCCAAGTGGCGCTAATAATAAACATACACATACATACTGATAAATCTGTATTGTTATAATGTACAGCGCTGTGTCCCCAGTGGCGCTATAAAAAAAACATATACATACATACTGTATAATCTGTATTGTTATAATGTACAGCGCTGTGTCCCCAAGTGGCGCTAATAAATAAACATATCAACATACTGTATAATCTGTATTGTTAAATGTACAGTGCTGTGTACCCAAGTGTCGCTATATAAAAAAACATATACATACACACTGTA
This sequence comes from Hymenochirus boettgeri, assembly GCA_019447015.1. Classification (NCBI taxonomy): domain Eukaryota; kingdom Metazoa; phylum Chordata; class Amphibia; order Anura; family Pipidae; genus Hymenochirus; species Hymenochirus boettgeri. Next base: position 90,351 of record JAACNH010000535.1, read on the forward strand.
TAATCTGTATTGTTATAATGTACAGCGCTGTGTCCCCAAGTGGCGCTATATAAATAAACATATACATACATACTGTATAATCTGTATTGTTATAATGTACAGCGCTGTGTCCCCAAGTGACGCTATATAAATAAACATATACATACCGTCCCCAAGTGGCGCTATATAAATAAACATACACATACATACTGTATAATCTGTATTGTTATAATGTGCAGCGTTGCGTATTCAAGTGGCGCTATATAAATAAACATATACATACATACTGTATAATCTGTATTGTTATAATGTGCAGCGTGGTTCCCCAAGTGGCGCATATAAATAAACATACACATACATACTGTATAATCTGTATTGTTATAATGTACAGCGCTGTGTACCCAAGTGGCGCTATATAAATAAAACATATACATACATACTGTATAATCTGTATTGTTATATGTGCAGCGCTGGTATCCAAGTGGCGCTATAAAATAAACATATACATACATACTGTATAATCTGTATTGTTATAATGTGCAGCGCTGGTCCCAAGTGGCGATATATAAATAAACAATACATACTACTGTATATCTGTTTGTTATAATGTACAGCGCTGTGTCCCAAAGTGGCGCTATATAATAAACATACATACTGTAAAATCTTTATTGTTATAATGTACAGCGATGCGTACCAAGGGCGCAATATAAATAAACATATACATACATACTGTATAATCTGTATTGTTATAATGTGCAGCGCTGTGTCCCCAAGTGGCGATATATAAATAAACATATACATACATACTGTATAATCTGTATTGTTATAATGTACAGCGCTGTGTCCCAAAGTGGCGCTATATAAATAAACATACATACTGTAAAATCTTTATTGTTATAATGTACAGCGCTGCGTACCCAAGGGCGCAATATAAATAAACATATACATACATACTGTATAATCGGTATTGTTAAAATGTACGGCGCTGCGTACCCAAGTGGCGCTATATAAATAAACATATACATACATACTGTATAATCTGTATTGTTATAATATACAGCGCTGCGTACCCAAGTGGCGCTATATAAATAAACATATACATACATACTGTATAATCTGTATTGTTATAATGTACAGTGCTGTGTACCCAAGTGGCGCTATATAAATAAACATATACATACATACTGTATAATCTGTATTGTTATAATGTACATTGCTGTTACCCAAGTGTCGCTATAATAAATAAACATATCTACACACTGTTAAATCTGTATTGTTATAATGTACAGCGCTGTGTACCCAAGTGGCGCTATAATAAAAAACATATACACATACTGTATAATCTGTATTGTTATATTATTACACGCTGTGTCCCCAAGTGACGCTATATACATAACATATACAATACCGTCCCAAGTGGCTATATAATAACATACACATACATACTGTATAATCTGTATTGTTATAATGTACAGCGTTGCGTATCAAGTGGGCGCTATAAAATAAACATATACATACATACTGTAATAATCTGTATTGTATAAATGTACGCTGTGTACCCCAAGTGGCGCATATAATAAACATACACATACACTGTATAATCTGTATTGTTATAATGTACAGCGCTGTGTACCCAAGTGGCGCTATATAAATAAACATATACATACATACTGTATAATCTGTATTGTTATAATGTCAGCGCTGTGATCCAAGTGGCGCTATATAAATAAACTATACATACATACTGTATAATCTGTATTGTTATAATGTCAGCGCTGTGTCCCCAAGTGGCGTATATAAATAAACATATACATACATACTGTATAATCTGTATTGTTATAAGGTACAGCGCTGTGTACCCAAGTGGCGCTATATAAATAAACATACATAACTGTAAATCTGTATTGTTATAATGTACGCGCTGGTACCAAGGGCGCAATATAAATAAACATATACATACTACTGTATAATCGGTATTGTTATAATGTACGGCGCTGGTACCCAGTGGCGCTATATAAATAAACATAACATACATACTGTATAATCTGTATTGTTATAATGTACACGCTGGTACCCGTGCGCTATATAAATAAACATAACATACATACTGTAATATCTGTATTGTTTATAATGTACAGGCTGTGTACCCAAGTGGCGCTATATAATAAACATATACATACATACTGTATAATCTGTATTGTTATAATGTACAGCTCTGTGTACCCAAGTGACGCTATATAAATAAACATATACATACATACTGTATAATCTGTATTGTTATAATGTACAGCGCTGTGTACCCAAGTGGCGCTATATAAATAAACATATACATACATACTGTATAATCTGTATTGTTATAATGTACAGCGCTGCGTACCCAAGTGGCGCTATATAAATAAACATATACATACATACTGTATAATGTGTATTGTTATAATGTACAGCGCTGTGTACCCAAGTGGCGCTATATAAATAAACATATACATACATACTGTATAATCTGTATTGTTATAATGTACAGCGCTGAGTCCCCAAGTGGCACTACTACTGTATAATCTGAAAACTCACCAGTTTTCGCAAGTCCCGAAGATCCGAAAAATCCAAGAACTGAACAAATTTTTGATTATTATTGAATGTTCAAGGCTATTTATGAGGATTATAGCCTTGAACGTTCGATAACCCTCGAAAATACGATCGGAGACTACTTTCGAGTTTCTGATATTTTCCGATATTTCTGTTTCTAGAATCATAGAAAATAGGTTCGAAAATCAGGACAATTCGTCGGATCTTTCGGATTTCGGAACCGAGTGGTTCTGTGTCGGATCTGGGTCCGAGTCAGACCCGGATCCCATCCCTATTTGTAACATGTTAAATACAGTAACAAAACGATATCCTGCGTGATAATGGGCCATCATAAAATAACATTTGTTTTCGTTATTCTTCATGGCGAACGTTAAATAACAGGCGATATCGTTTTTGTATACAATGATTGCAAATAAAAATAACGATACAATCAGTCGTCAACTGCCAATATCTTTAACTTGCCACGTGGCAACGTAAAATAACCATTCCTAATGTTTTATCGGTGGTTATTTGGTCATTTTAATTCTTTCTGAACACCGTCCATAGTGACAGTTACACAGTCTTTTCAATTACTTATCTCCCCAGCGTCCGACCCATTCTCCTCTCCCCCATGGATTCCACAGGCGAATCAAATTCACTGAACTATTCCTGAAACGAACCTGAAAGGGAAAAAAATGTGGTTATTGTTTCTGGTCCATTTCAGTCATTCAAAGGACAAATTAAAGTCAAAGTTTTTAGATGTATTACACATGCAGACAAGGCAACATATTCAATTAAAGAAAAGAAGACACATTTTAATTTCATAAGGGGTTGTCGAAAGGAAGACCCCGATTATCTAAACAAAGACCCTTAGAAATCACTAACATGAAACATGTAACATAAACCGTTTTATACAGAAAGCTTTGCAGATACTTTGATTCTCATTCTGATTCTGATATCTTGGAGAGATACAATTCATTGGAGAGATCCTCTCTCTCTCCATAGTTAATGCTTACTGAGCATGTCTTGTGCCAGTGGTTAGGGATGGGAGGAGCTAGGAGTGTATGGAAGGTTTGATTTCAAATTAGTGTAGTGAATTATCAGTAATGTCTCTGTTGAGTAGCAGTTTTGTGCTACAAACCAGAAAAATGTGCTCCAGGGTAAACATCAGCCTGCAAGAGACCATAGACGATGGACATATTTGTTTTTATAGGTCATAGTCCAGATGAAATACAACCCTCTCTTGTGCTTTTGCCTTTGTATTTAGACACATCTTAACATACAGATCTATCCAAAGGATGAGAAATAAGAGTTGAAAACCTTATAACTGGAGACATGTTATTGAAAATGGCGCCATGTTCACTCCCTGTAAAGAGTGGAACCAGTGATGGGATCACCTACTGTAATACGTCCACTTACCTGTGTGGCATCTGTAACGCTGTAAGCATGGCGATCCACCAGGCCATTCGAAACCCGGATATTTTCTTGGATTTTCTGCAGATGTCAAAATAAAAATTTGTGATGGAGACGGTCAAACAAATTAGACATTTTGTCCATTTAATGTTAATGTTATAAAAAAACTGTCTTTCCACCAGAATTTAAAACATGTTTAATGGTTGTTTAAAGGGGAACTGTAGTGGGGGTAAGCCACTCAAACCAACCCTATCCCCTGATGGTACCAATGGCAAGGACCTAAACTACTGCAACCTAACTCCTGGATTTCATGTAGTAGCAGTGAATGTCCAGCTAGAAATGTCAGTCAAGACCCCACCTCTGTGAGAGTCCTGGTAAATGTCCAATAGAAAGATACACTCTGCAATGAGAATCTCTTTCCATTGGCCAGTCCGGAAACTGTCCCAGACTGTGGGAGGGAGGCGGGTGTAGCTCGGCATTACGAGTCTGTCTTTGAACCTCGGGTTGACCATCTACGGGACACCCAGTTCTACATTGAAAGTTGACTTTCAGTCTCAACATAGATGGAATTTCTGATCCTATGTCACCCTGTACCTAGGAATCAATCAGTTACCTGCTATACAGGGTTACTTATCCATGGATTCCGTCAGTATCAGTCACCCAAACATCCCTACACACAATGGGAACAATTGTTTTCCATTTATTTTAACAACCCCTGTGATGAGAATAGATGGAACAAAGAATCCCATAACCAGTGGCTCAGTGGAGTTGCTTGGAGTTTTCCATCAGGATCCGACTGGATCCATTACTGTTTCTCTACGGACAGATCTACATATTACCGTACCTGGACAAGCAAAGGATCTCTTATACTCCCGATGACTGGCATACTCCCCCTTCGCATATCCAGATATTCATTCTACAAAAACATCAATCAAACATTATTAGGAAATAATAAGTATCTTTTTTCAGACTTAGAGACCAGGTATGTCAAAATGCTGAATTACATGTCCTTCTCAGTACTGTCTTAATAATATAATATAAAATAGATCAATAGACAGGGTTCCTCTCTCTCCCTGGGTGAATCAAACTGAGCATGCCTGAGCCACAGGCTCAAAAAGGAGGAGGAGTTAATGGTATCAAGAGGCTTGACTTTACAAAAGGGGTGTTTCTGGTTAGGAGTTATATAGAAAGACATTTATCTTTTTAATCAGCCGTCTTTGAAATATAAGTCAAGAAAAAATTCTCATGGGCCTTATATATGCAGATACAGCTGCAATTATCCCAAGGGATATCTCAAGCTTTCCCAGATCATACCTGGAATTATCCACAGTTACTTTACACACTGTTTGTATGAACACTGAAAAAAATGACTTTGCTTCATTTCAATCTATAAATAAATACATGTAAGAAGCTCTTACTCTTAAATATATGTGTTGCTGAATGACTTCAATCTAGTATTTGTTTCTCTCTTATAGAGAGAGGCTTAGAATCCCCATCCCAGACTGACTTTCTAAAAAGTCAAGCATGCTTAGTAATTACTATGAGGCATCACTGTGAGAGGACATTTCCCATCATGCAACTGTCACCATTCCAGTAAGAGCAAACCTACACATAACCCGAAGAGTTAATGAAAATAAAGCACTTGATTGACAGCTGAAATGTAAGATATTTCAGAGTGGATATTTAAAGGAACAGGGAACAGGTCCCCAAATAAATGGTACAGTGATAGGTTCCAGTAATGGGCAATTAAATAAAACGCATCTCCCAGTGCTCTGTAGAAACCCTTTAAATGTGGAGAAAAACACTACTTACTGGGACTGGTACACTGGAACGTCTGTTACTCGCAATTACATCCTAAAGGGAAAAGATTAATTCATTAATAATAATAGTAATAATAATATAATTTAATAATAGTAATAATATAATAATACTGTAATGATAGTAGTAATAATAATAATAATAATAATAATAATAACAATAACAATGTAATAATAGTAATCTAATATAATAATAATAGTAATCTAATCTAATAATAATAATAGTAATAATAATAATATAATTTAATAATAGTAATAATATAATAATACTGTAATGATAGTAATAATAATAATAATAATAATAATGTAATAATAGTAATCTAATCTAATAATAATAATAATAATAATAATATAATAATAATAATATAATTGAATAATAGTAATAATATAATAATACTGTAATGATAGTAGTAATAATAATAATAATAATAATAACAATGTAATAATAGTAATATAATATAATAATAATAATAATAATAATAATAGTAATAATAATAATATAATAATAGTAATAATATAATAATACTGTAACAATCATAGTAATAATTATAATAATAACAATGTAATAATAGTAATATAATATAATAATAATAGTAATCTAATCTAATAATAATAATAATAATAATATAATTTAATAATAGTAATAATATAATAATACTGTAATGATAGTAGTAATAATAATAATAATAACAATGTAATAATAGTAATATAATAATAATAGTAATAATAATATAATAATAGTAATAATAATAATAATAATTTCTAATCAGTGAATTGGATTATTCTAGAATTGTGGTTGGTTTATTTATATTTGGAGTTATTAAAAACATCCTGATTGGCTCACCTAATGACAGCAGTGTAGGTGCCCATGGAAGGACCAGGGTAGAGAATAGAAAACACTGACTGTCCTATTACTGTTACAAGACATTAAGGGGCCCTAGTGTGGACTGCCGCCATCATTCAGGGCCACACATTGATGCGGATAAGCTGACACAACAACTCAGTTTTTATTATATAGGGCCGTCCATACTGGCCGTGGCTAGTTATAGGTGTTTTATTATATAGGGCCGTCCATACTGGCGGGGGCTAGTTATAGGTGTTTTATTATATAGGGCCGTCCATACTGGCCGGTGGCTCAGTTATAGGTTGTTTTATTATATAGGGCCGTCCATACTGGCGGGGGCTAGTTATAGGTGTTTTATTATATAGGGCCGTCCATACTGGCCTGGCTAGGTATAGGTTTGTATTATATAGGGCCGTCATATGGCAGGCTAGTTATAGGTGTTTATTAATAGGGCCGTCCATACTGGCCGTGGCTATGTTATAGGTGTTATTATATAGGGCCGTCCATAATGGCCGGGCTAGTTATAGGTGTTTTATTATATAGGGCCGTCCATACTGGCAGGCTATTAATAGGTGTTTTATTATATAGGGCCGTCCATACTGGCGGGGGCTAGTTATAGGTGTTTTATTATATAGGGCCGTCCATACTGGCGGGGGCTAGTATAGGTGTTTTATTATATAGGGCCGTCCATACTGGCCGTGGCTAGTTATAGGTGTTTATTATATAGGGCCGTCCATATGGCGGGGGACGTTATAGGTGTTTTATTATATAGGGCGTCCATACTGGCCGTGGCTAGTATAGGGTGTTTTATTATATAGGGCCGTCCATTACTGGCCCTGAGTTATAGGTGTTTTTTTTATATAGGGCCGTCCATACTGGCGGCTAGTTATAGGGTGTTTTATATTATAGGGCCGTCCTATGGCGTGGCTAGTTATAGGTGTTTTTTATATAGGGCGTCCATACTGGCGTGGGCTAGTTATAGGTGTTTTATTATAGTGGCCGTCCATACTGGCCATGGCTAGTTATAGGTGTTTTATTATATAGGGCGTCCATACTGGCCGGCTAGTATAGGTGTTTATTATATAGGGCCGTCCATACTGGCCGTGGCTAGTTATAGGTTGTTTTATTTAGGGCCGTCCATACTGGGGGGGGCTAGTTATAGGTGTTTTTTTATATAGGGCCGTCCATACTGGCATGGCTAGTTATAGGTGTTTATTATATAGGGCCGTCCATACTGGCGGGGGCTAGTTATAGGGTTGTTTTATATTAGGGCCGTCCATACTGGCGGGGGCTAGTTATAGGTGTTTTATATATAGGGCCGTCCATACTGGCCGTGGCTTAGGTATAGGTGTTTTATTATATAGGGCCGTCCATATGGCGGGGGGTAGTTATAGGTGGTTTATTATATAGGGCCGTCCATACTGGCCGTGGCTAGTTATAGGTGTTTTATTATATAGGCCGTCCATACTGGCAGGCTAGTTATAGGTGTTTATTATATAGGGCCGTCCATACTGGCCATGGCTAGTTATAGGTGTTTTATTATATAGGGCCGTCCATACTGGCCGTGGCTAGTTATAGGTGTTTTATTATATAGGGCGTCCATACTGGCGGGGGCGTAGTTATAGGTGTTTTATATATAGGGCCGTCCATACTGGCCATGGCTAGTTATAGGTGTTTTTATATATAGGGCCGTCCATATGGCGGGGGCTAGTTATAGGTGTTTTATTATATAGGGCCGTCCATACTGGGGGGGCTAGTTATAGTGTGTATTATATAGGGCCGTCCATACTGGCGGGGGCGGTAGTTATAGGTGGTTTTTATATTAGGCCGTCCATACTGGCGGGGAGGCTAGTATAGGTGTTTTATTATAGGGGCCGTCCATACTGGCAGGCTAGTTATAGGTGTTTTATTATATAGGGCCGTCCATAATGGCCGTGGCAGTTATAGGGTTTTGTTTTATGATATTAGGGCGCCATACTGGCGGGGGCTAGTTATAGGTGTTTTATTATATAGGGCCGTCCATACTGGCGGGGGCTAGTTATAGGTGTTTTATTATATAGGGCCGTCCATACTGGCCATGGCTAGTTATAGGTGTTTTATTATATAGGGCCGTCCATACTGGCCGTGGCTAGTTATAGGTGTTTTATTATATAGGGCCGTCCATACTGGCGGGGGCTAGTTATAGGTGTTTTATTATATAGGGCCGTCCATACTATAAATAAACACCTATAACTACCAATGCCAGTATGACGCCCTATATAAGAAAAACAACCTATACCAGCCCCCGCCAATCCGAACATTCCCCCAAACTCATCCGAACTATCCCAAACTTACGAACTATCCGAACTCTATCCGAACTATCCGAACTCTCATGAATCCAAATCTGATCCAAACTCTATCCGAACTATCCGAAATCTCTATCCGAAATCTATCGAACATTCTATCCATAACTATCCAAACTCTATCCGAACTATCCGACTCTATCTGAACTCTATCCTGAAACTATCCTAAAAACTCTATCGAACTATCCAACTCTATCTGAACTATCCGAACTCTATCGAAACTACCCCAAACTCTATCTGACGATCCAACTCTATCCTAAAATCCAAACTCTACCGAACTATCCAAACTCTTCCGAACTCCCAAATCTATCTGAAACTATGCCGAACCTATCCAACTATCCCAAACTCTATCCGAACTATCCGAACCTCTATTCCGAACTTACCGAACTCTATCCGAACTATACAACTCTATCGAACTATCCAAACTCTATCCGAACTATCCCAACTCTAATCCGAACTATCCAAACTCTATCAACTATCGAACTCTATCCGAACTATCCAAACTCTATCCGAACTATCCAAACTCTATCCGAACTATCCGAACTCTATCCGAACTACCCAAACTCTATCCGAACTATCCAAACTCTATCGAACTATCGGAACTCTATCCGAACTATCCAAACTCTAACCGCACTAACCCAAACTCTATCCGAACTATCCAAACTCTATCCGAACTATCCGAACTCTATCCGAAATACCCAAAACTCTATCTGAACTATCAAACTCCTATCCGAACTATCCAAACTCTATCTGAACTATCCAAACTCTATCTGAACTACCAAACTCGATCCGTACTACCCAAACTATCCGAACTCTATCCGAACTATCGAACTCTATCCGAAATACCAAAACTCTATCTGAACTATCCAAACTCTATCTGAACTATCCAAACTCTATCTGAACTATCCAAACTCTATCTGAAATGATACCTAGAACTTATATGAACTAATCCAAACTCTATCCGAACTATCCGAACTCTAGTCCGAACGACCCAAACTCTATCTGAACTATCCAAACTACATAATATGAACTATCCAAACTCTATCCGAACTCCAAACTCTATCCGAACTATCGAACTCACTGAACTATCCCAAACTCTATCCGAACTATCCAAACTTTATCTGAAACTATCCAAACTCTATCCGAACATCCAAACTCTATCCGAACTACCCAAACTCTATCTGAACTATCCAAACTCTACTGAACTATCCAACTAACTCTATCTGAACTATCCACATCTATCGAACTATCCAAACTCTATCTGAATATCCAAACTCTAATCCGAACTATCCAAACTCTATCTGAACTATCCAAACCTATCGAACTATCAAACTCTATCCGAACTATCCAAACTCTATCTGAACTATCCAAACTCTATCTGAACTATCCAAACTCTATCTGAACTATCCAAACTCTATTCTGAACATCCAAACTCTATCCGAACTATCAAACTATCCGAACTCTATCCGAACATCCGAACTCTATCCGATACTCCCCAAACTCATCTGAACTATCCAAACTCTATCTGAACTATCCAAACTCCTATCTGAACTATCCAAACTCTATCTGAACTATCCAACTCTATCCGAACATCCAACTCTATCCGAACTATCCAAACTCTATCCCGAAACTATCCAAACTCTATCCGAACTATCCAAAAAATCTCTATCCGAAACTATCCGAACTCTATCGAACTATCCGAACTCTATCCAAACTATCCAAACTCTATCCGAACTATCCAACTCTATCCGAACTATCCGAACTCTATCATATCCAAACTCTATCCGAACTATCCGAACTCTATCTGAACTCTTTCCGAACTATCCAAACTCTATCCGAACTATCCAAACTCTATCTGAACTATCCGAACTCTATCCGAACTACCCAAACTCTATCGAAACTATCCAAACTCTATCTGAACTATCCAAACTCTATACCGAACTATCCAAACTCTGTCCGAACATACCCAAACTCTATCTGAACTATCCGAACTCTATCCGAACTACCCAAACTCTATCCGAACTATCCGAACTCTATCGAACTAACCCGAACTCTATCCGAACTATCCGAACTCTATCCGAACTATCCAAACTCTATCCGAACTACCTCCAAACTCTATCCGAACTATCCAAACTCTATCCGAACTATCCGAAACTCTATCCGAAACTATCCGAACTATCCAAACTCTATCCGTACCAAACTCATACTCCAACTACAAATCTATGAACTATCCGAAACTATCCGAATACCTCTATCCGAAGCCTATCCAACACCAAACTCTATCCGACTATCCGCAAACTCTAATCCGAACTATCGAACTCTATCCGAAACTACCAAACTCTATCTAGACTACCCAAACTATCTGAACTATCCAAACTCTATCCGAATATACCCAAACTCTCATCTGAACTATCCGAACTCTATCCGAAACTATCCCGAAACTCTATCGAACTCTCTATCCGAACTATCCAAACTCTATCGAACTATCAACCCCGAAACCAAAACCCCCCCCTCATCCGAACATACGAAAATCTATCTGAACTATCCGAACTATCCAAACATATTCCAAACTATCCAAACTCTATCCGAACTATCCAACTCTATCCGAACTATCCAAAACTCTATCTGTACTACCCAAATCGATCTTGAAACTCTATCTGAACTCTATCAGACTACCAAACTCTATCCGAAACTATCCTAATATCTATCCAAAAAATATTCCAAACTCTATCCGAACTATCCAAACTCTACCGAACATCCGAAACTCTATCTGTATACCCCAACTCTATCTGAACTATCCAAACTCTATCCGAACTATCCAAACTCTATCCGAACTATCCAAACTCTATCTGTACTACCCAAACTCTATCTGAACTATCCGACTCTATCCGACTATCCAAACTCTATCCGAACTATCCGAACTCTATCTGAACTCTATACGAACACTATCCAAACTCTATCCGATATCCGAACTCTATCTGTACTACCCAAACTCTATCCGAACTATCCGAACTCTATCCGAACTATCCGAACTCTATCCGAAACTCTATCCAAACTCTATCGAAAACTATCCGAACTCTATCGGAACTCTATCCGAATATCCAAACTCTATCGAACTTCCGAACTAGTATCCAAACTCTATGAACTATATGAACTCTATCGACTATCCAAACCTATCCGAACTATCCACCATAACATCCAAACTCTATCCGAACTATCCGAACTCTATCTGAACTCTATCCGAACTATCCAAACTCTATCCGAAAACTATCCAAACATCTATCCGAAACTATCCAAACTCTATCTGAACTCTATCCGAACTATCCAAACTCTATCCGAAACTATCCGAACTCTATCTGAACTCTATCCGAACTATCCAAACTCTATCCGAACTATCCGAACTCTATCTGTACTACCCAAACTCTATCTGAACTATCCGAACTCTATCCGAGCTATCCAAACTCTATCCAACTATCCAAACTCTATCCGAGCTATCCAAAACTCTATCCGAACTATCCAAACTCTATCCGAGCTATCCGAACTCTATCCGTACTACCCAAACTCTATCTGAACTATCTGAACTCTATCCGAACTATCCGAACTCTATCCGAACTATCCGAACTTATCGTACTACCCAAAACTATCTGAATCTGAACTCTATCCGAACTATCCGAACTCTATCCGAACTATCCGAACTCTATCCGTACTATCCGAACTCTATCTGTACTAGCCAAACTCTATCCGAACTATCCGAACTCTATTCCGTACTACCCAACTCTATCTGAACTATCTGAACTCTATCCGAACTATCCAACTCTATCCGAACTATCCGAACTCTATCCGTACTATCCGAACCTATCGGTACTAGCCAAACTCTACTGAACTATCTGAACTCTATCCGAACTATCCAAACTCTATTCCGAACTATCCGCACTCTATCTGTACTAGCCAAACTCTATCTGAACTCTATCTGAACTCTATCCCGAACTATACGAAAAAAAAAAAAAAAAACACACCAAAAAAACAACAACAACCAAAACACAAAAAACTCTATGCCGACCTATCCGAACCTATCCGTACTTTCCGAACTTATCTGTACTAGCCAAACTCTATCCGAACTATCCGAACTCTATCCGTACTACCCAAACTCTATCTGAACTATCTGAACTCTATCCGAACTATCCAAACTCTATCCGAACTATACGAACTCTATCCGTACTATCCGAACTCTATCTGTACTAGCCAAACTCTATACTGAACTATCTGAAACTCTATCCGAACTATCCAAACTCTATCCCGAAACTATACGAAACTCTATCTGTATACGCCAAACTCTATCTGGAACTATACTTGACACTCTATCCGAACTCTATCCGAATTATCCAAACTCTATCCGAGCTATCCAAACTCTATACGAACTATTCGACGCTATCGTACTACCCAAAATCTATCTGAACTCTCAACTATCCCGAACTATCCGAACTCTATCCGATACCCAACTCTATTGAACTATCCAAACTCGATCCCGTAATACCCAAACTCTATCGTATGAAACTCTATCCGAACTATCCAAACTCTATCGAACCATCACTGAAACTCTGATCCGATCTACCAGGCAACTCGTAGTTTGAACTATCCACAACTCTATCCGAAACTATCGAACTCTATTCCGGTAATATCCAAACTATTATTTGAACTATCCAAACTCTATCCGAACTATCCAAACTCTATCCGAACTATCCGAACTCTATCCGTACTACCCAAACTCTATTTGAACTACCTGAACTCTATCCGAACTTTGAACTAGTTCAGGTTTTCCGAACTCACAGGCTTAATTTCGATTATTATTGAAAAATTAGATAATTATCTTACTCTCAAATCGGTAACCCTCTAATGTAACGTTTGAATTTGGTAACCCTCGAATATATCCTTCAATTTCGGTAACCTTCAAATGTAGCGTTTGGTAACCCTCAAACGTATCATTGATTCTGTAACCCTTGAACGTATCGTTCGGTAACCCTCAAATGTACCATTCAGTAACCCTCAAATGTAGTGTCCAGTAACCCTCAAATGTAGCGTTTGGTAACCCTCAAATGTACCAGTTGATACTGTAACCCTCGAATGTATCGTTCAGTAACCCTCAAACTGGCCATAACCCTCGAATTGCCCATAAGTTAGTATTTAAACAAGTTTTGGTAATATTTACATGTTCCCCAGACCATTTCCCAGGAGTCAGAGCCATTTACAGTAAGTTACCATTGTATTTAATCTGAACTTCTCGAACTGTTGTCTCCCATTGACTTTAATAGGTTAGTTTCTGAACTTCCAAACTTTTACTGAAGTTCGGCCATCTCTACTCACAATGGGATAACAATAATTAATAATTAGTCATTAAGAAGTCATGGTCTCTCGTCTTTATACCACAGTGTTAATGTATGTGTTTCTCTAGCCCACTAAAGGGGAGGAAGCCTTGAAATTCGGTAGGTTAGTTCTAGACATTTCCATTGTAAACTGCATTAAACTGATCTTTACCTATTTTACTTTGTGCGATATCAAAAAAACTTGCACCATCCACAATGAATTGGGGGTCTTTACATTTTGCCTGTGGGATAAAAAGAAGGAAGAATTGGAATATTATTAGTTCCACTCTCTGGATACATCTATTAAAGTACAAGGTGGATCTCCCTTGCTGGAGATGAGTATTAGAAACCTTAGAAGGCTCCCAAAACTACAATGCCCCATATTGAAAATCCTGGTCACCGATTTCCAGGTTTATAACAAACGGGATATTTTGGAACCACAGCCAAATACTCGGAAGCAGCAGGACTGAAAGGGAAGTGTCTGTGAGGGAGCTGGTTCAGGATTAAGTTGGATTAAGTGGGTGCCCACATTACAGACACAGCCCTGAGCGTTCTCCCAATGTAAAGTATATACTAGTTCAGGACTGCACATTTCCTTCAGCCGTGGGAAATCCTCAGGCCGTTTTGAGTGATCACAAGGCCAAAGGTGAATGTTCATGGGCCTTGGGAATGCTAGAAAGGAATTAAGGAGTGGTACACACATTAACGATAAAGGGCCAATCTCATCGGTACTGACAGTAATGTGTGTACCCAGCTTTAAGATAGTAGAGTATAGTTTTTAGAGAGTATAGCAAAAGTGGTTTGTTTGGTTATTTTGGTTTGTGTCTCCATAAATATTTAAGTTCCCCTTTAAATTAATCTATTCTATTCATTCAGAACCATGATTACAGACCCAGTTATATTCGTCAGTCCATCATATAACATAAACATCCACAATTCTCCAATGAACTGATAACTATAATATTTCTATTTAATTTCCCCGGTTGGTTCTGTAGATTTTCACTTTCTGTGACTTTAATTTTTTTTTTTGGTGGGGGAGGGGGATTTAAACCCCGTACGCTGGGAGTTTCCGATAAGAGGATTTCAGAGTCTCCTTCATTAAATATCAACGCTCTCTCTCCTGGTTTAATAGTATTTGCTTGAAAACGGATTATTTAAAGAAAACGTTTTACTTTCAAAAAATGAATTTATTTTTTTTTCCACTTGAAAATTCATTTCATCTCACAAGGAAAGTGCCCTGGAGGCAAACAGCTACCCAGACACAAACCTCTCGAAAATGTCTCTTCATAAACCAGGTCCTCAGCGGACCAACCTCCCATTCCTGATAAATGACGAACGTGACCTTTAATGGTCCAAGAATGACATTTATTTTTATTTCATTCAGAGCAGTTAAGATCCTTTTCATTTCAAACCTGTCAGTTTTGTACATCACCACAAATACTCATTCATCTTTTAGTTTAATTACAGGTTTAACCTATAAAGGGCAAGTCTATCCTTAAAACAAAAAACTTGGTGACTTGTCAATTATCTGCCCACAATACCAGTTTATTACCTTACTACCTTACATGCATTAGTAGCCTTCAGGGCTATGGACAGAGAGACATTATCGCTCTCTATTGCCCCGAGCTGATCACTGCCCTCAGTGCATTGTGAATGGGGATAAGCTTACCTATTACCAATCTTTAACGCTAGCTTTCTGCTGGCATGAACAATTCCATCTTAAAGAGCCTTTATCGCTCGGTTTTGACGATTACACAGCGCGGTTCTTGCATAACGCCGCAACTGCTGTTAGCTGTGTCTTAAAGTCATGTTAAACCTATGATACCTTAATGTGACTTTAAGACACAAATAGCCAAAAAGACTCTCGGTACATAGCCCTGCAGATATTTAATGATAAGTTCTATTCTGTTCTGGCAAAGGTGTCTGCCTTCTCCCTCTGCTCAGTGAGAACTATAAGCTTGAGCATGTGCAGAGGAGGCAGCAGGGGAATCATCAGTCAATCATTGGTTGTGATGTCAGCAGTCACAGCCTTGATTGACAGCATGGAGGGAGGAGCCAGCTTACTCTGCCAGAATGGGGACAATAATTATCATTAAATATCTGGTTAGTAATGCAGGTAATAATGTGCTTAATATATCAGTTGGTGTTGGGGGCAGGTAGTTTTTATTTTAAGGGGGGACTTGCCCTTTAATTGATTTGTTCCGTTAATGAAAAGGAAACTTTAAAAAGGGTTTTACTTTTGCTGTTAATTGGCATCAGCCAATCAGATGTGAGCTTTTATACTGGGTTACTACAACATTTGATTGGTGGGTATAGATTTCTCACTCTGTAACTAGAGTTTATTAGGGAATCGCTATTGGTAATAATACTCATACTGTAGTCACTGACGCCAAGGAGACCGTGGATCCAGGTGTCGGAGAAGAACCTCACCATTGGTCTTTTCCACTCAACGTTCGCTATGTTCAGTTCCTTTGCCAAGTTCAGACCAAGGCTCCCAATGTCCGCCGGAAAGGTCTCGTCCTCAAACAACTGGCGCTTGGTTATTTGAATTTCTTTCAGTGAATCATAATTCTGATCTTTAAACCTTCTGGGGTTTTCTTCATTACTGGTCAAGCTTTGGGCGTCTGTTTGAATATTGGGTCCGGGGTTCTGCATTCTGTTAAATAATAAAAATGTCATTGGTTCTCACATGAAAATGATTCAGTATTTCTATATCTGGAGCTGGTAAGGTTTGTTATGTATTATGGACAAATGTCGCTAAAGGTTTTTATGAATCTAGGTCATTGTATCGAAACACAATGAGCCCAACTCAAGTCCCATCATCATGTGTCTCCATCCATTACCCTAAGTTGACTAGGAAGGAGGAGACCCTCTCAGACCTTTATATAAACATCCCCGGGTTCTACATAACTTCTCAATTCTATTCTACCACCCAAACAAGAACCTAAACATTGAGGAGACCAAACAACCTTTTAGCAAACGCGTGGTCCAACCCTGGTCAAGATCTCAAGGAGAAGGAACGTTCTTTTGAGGAAAGCAAGGTGCAGTGTTTCCTCCCAGAGGACACTGTGCTTCCAAGAGATAATTATTATTATTATTATTGATTTATATAGCGCCAACATCTTCCGTGGCGCTTTAAAATTACATAGTCGTACATTACATACAGGGTAATACATGTTATATAAAGTCATACATATTACATACACAGGTAAAGTGAGGAGTTTCTTACAGCAATACCGTGATACAATTGGAGAGAGGACCCTGCCCAAAGAGCTTACAGTCTAGAGGATATGGGGTGAGATATTATGTTGTGGGAATCGGTAAAGATCATTTTGATGATACCTACTGTCATTTTCTACATCTACTACTTAATGCTGAAGAAGCTTCCATTTTGTTAGCCTTACAGAATGCATGTGAAACACATGACTGTGCCTTTACCTGTGTGTTGGTGTATTAAGCCCTGTGTGGCCCAGGGGTGGTGTGTTCACCTGTAATTATTTTCAGACAGCATTCCCCGTGCTTTCAATTAACTCCGACACTGGTTATTCTAGATGAACCTGCTTGGATTTTATGAGGAGGTGAAGTTACATAACATCCCTTAGTAGTACAGTTAGTGATCCACAGGTGGAATGGATTCTATGTTTTATGGAAGATTAATAAACTTCTCCATCTCAGCCTAGGACTCAATGTAAATGGACTAAATCTCAGATTCTATTGTCTGAGGACATGGGGTCCTGTCTTGCTTACATTCATTGCATCCAGAATAATAGAATATACAGCCCATAAGAAACATTGTTTTAAATATAATTAACAACTAATTGATTGTTTGTGTCTTCCCAGGTCTCTGCACAGAGTTAATGAAACAATGAAAACTCTTTGGAACTTTCAGTAAATGTTATTCTGTAAATTTCAGCCTTGGAGGAGAAAGATCAAAGACAAGAAAGAACAGGAGGTCTGACAGTTACCAGCCACATGGACACACATGATAGTCTTATCAACCGAATGATATTTCCATGTATCGTACATGTGAGTTACCACACAGCTCTATCATTGTCTACACTTCAGTCAGTCATTTTATTTATATTTCACTTCTCACCCCCCCCCCCCCCTCCCTCCCGTGAATCTCAGGACATTGCAAGAGTCTTTGTCTTGAACTTTAAACATTGGGACTGTCCTGCAGATTCCAGGACTGTAAGTAAGTACGTATGGAGATTTAAAGGAAACTAATGGTAAGTTGTAATACTTACATGTACCCACCCATGACATTTTATACCCCATGTAATACTTACATGTACCCACCCATGACATTTTATACCCCATGTAATACTTATATGTACCTACCCATGACATTTTATACCCAAAGTAATACTTACATGTACCCACCCATGACATTTTATACCCCATGTAATACTTACATGTACCCACCCATGACATTTATACCCCATGTAATACTTATATGTACGCACCCATGACATTTATTACCCCATGTAAATACTTACATGTACGCACCCATGACATTTTATACCCCATGTAATACTTACATGTACCCACCCATGACATTTTATACCCAATGTAATACTTATATGTACGCACCATGACATTTTATACCCATGTAATACTTCACATGCCACCCATGACATTTTATACCCATGTAATACTTACATGTACCCCCATGACATTTTATACCCCATGTAACTACTTAATGTACCACCCATGACATTTTATACCCCATGTAACTACTTACATGTACCCACCCATGACATTTTATACCCCATGTAATACTTATATTACGCACCCATGACATTTTATACCCATGTAATACTTAATTACCCACCACATGACATTTTATACCCCATGTAATACTTACATGTACGCACCACTGACATTTATACCCCATGTAATACTTACATGTACCCACCATGACATTTTATAACCCCATGTAATACTTACATGTACCACCCATGACATTTTATACCCCATGTAAACTTATTACATGTACCACCCATGACATTTTTATACCCATGTAATACTTACATGTACCCACCCATGACATTTTATACCCCATGTAATAACTTATAATGTACCCACCCATTACATTTTATACCCCATGTAATACTTACATGTACCACCCATGACATTTATACCCATTAATAAAAAAATACATAAAATACCCCATGTAATACTTATATGTACCTACCCATGACATTTTATACCGAAAGTAATACTTACATGTACCCACCCATGACATTTTATACCCCATGTAATACTTACATGTACCCACCCATGACATTTTATACCCCATGTAATACTTATATGTACGCACCCATGACATTTTATACCCCATGTAATACTTACATGTACGCACCCATGACATTTTATACCCCATGTAATACTTACATGTACCCACCCATGACATTTTATACCCAATGTAATACTTATATGTACGCACCCATGACATTTTATACCCCATGTAATACTTACATGTGCGCACCCATGACATTTTATACCCCATGTAATACTTATATGTACCCACCCATGACATTTTATACCCCATGTAATACTTACATGTACGCACCCATGACATTTTATACCCCATGTAATACTTACATGTACCCACCCATGACATTTTATACCCCATGTAATACTTATATGTACGCACCCATGACATTTTATACCCCATGTAATACTTATATGTACCCACCCATGACATTTTATACCCCATGTAATACTTACATGTAAGGTCTTACATGGGGTTATAAAATTTCATGGGTGGGCACATGTAAGTATACATGGGGTAAAAATGTCATGGGTAGGGTACATATATATAACATTGGGTATAAATGTCATGGGTGGGTACAGTAAAGCATTACATGGGGTATAAAATGGCATGGGTAGGTACATTAAGTATTACTTGGGTATAAATGTCATGGGTGGGTACATATAAGGTATTCATGGGGGGGGTTTACAAAAAACACTTAACAACATGTCATGGGTGGGTACATGTAAGTTACATGGGTAAGAAAATGTCATGGGTGCGTACATGTAAGTATTACATGGGTATAAAATGTCATGGTGCGTACATTAAGTATACATGGGGTATAAAATGTCATGGTGGGTACATGTAAGTTAACATAGGGTATAAATGTCATGGGTGCGTACAGTAAGTATTTACATGGGGTATAAACTGTCATGGGTGCGTACATATAAGTATTACATGGGGTATAAAAAATGTCTGGGTGGGTCATGTAAGTATTACATAGGGGTATAAAGTGTCATGTGGGGCGTACATTAAGTATTACATGGGGTATAAATGTCTGGTGGGTACATATAAGTTACATGGGGTATAAAATGTCATGGGTGCGTACATATAAGTATTACATGGGGTATAAAATGTCATGGGTGGGTACATTCCGTTATTACATGGGGGTATAAAATGTCATGGGTGCGTACATGTAAGTATTACATGGGGTATAAAATGTCATGGGTGGGTACATATAAGTATTACATGGGGTATAAATGTCATGGGTGTCGCACATGTAAGTATTACATGGGGTAGTAAAAATGTCATGGTGCGTACATATAAGTATTACATTGGGTATAAAATGTCATGGGGTGGGTACATGTAAGTTTACATGGGTAAAATGTCCAGGTGCTTACTGTAAGTATTATGGGGTATAAATGGCATGGTTGGCGTACATTAAGTATACATGGGGTATAAAATCGGTCATGGGTGGGTACATGTAAGTATTAATGGGTATAAAATGTGCATGGGTGGGTCAATTAAAGTATTACTTTCGGTTATAAAAATGTCATGGGTAGGTACTATAAGTATTACATGGGGTATAACAATGTCTGGGTGGGTACATGTAAGTATTACTTTGGGTATAAAATGTCATGGGTAGGTACATATAAGTATTACATGGGTAAAATGTCATGGGGGGTACATGTAAGTATTAACTGGGGTATAAAAATGTCATGGGTGGGTACATTAAGTTATTACAACTTACCATTAGTTTCCTTTAAATATCTCCATACGTACTTACTTACAGTCCTGAATCTGCAGGACAGTCCCAATGTTTAAAGTTCAAGACAAAACTCTTGCAATGTCCTGAGATTCACGGGAGGAGTGGGGGGGGGGGGGGGGGTGAGAGTGAAATATAAATAAAATGACTGACTGAAGTGTAGACAATGATAGAGCTGTGTGGTAACTCACATGTACGATACATGGAAATATCATTCGGTTGAAAAGACTATCATGTGTGCCATGTGGCTGGTAACTGTCAGACCTCCTGTTCTTTCTTGTCTTTGATCTTTCTCCCCAAGCTGAAATTTACAGAATAACATTACTGAAAGTTCCAAAGAGTTTTCATTGTTTCATTAACTCTGTGCAGAGACCTGGAAGACACAAACAATCAATTAGTTGTTAATTATTTTTAAACAATGTTTCTTATGGGCGGTATATTCTATTATTCTGGATGCAATGAATGTACCAAGACAGGACCCCATGTCCTCAGACAATAGATCTGAGATTTAGTCCATTTACATTGATTCCTAGGCTGAGATGAGAAGTTTATTAATCTTCCATAAAACATAATACATTCCACCTGTGGATCACTAACTGTACTACTAAGGGATGTTATGTAACTTCACTCCTCATAAATCCAAGCAGGTTCATCTAGAATAACCAGTGCGAGTTAATTGAAAGCACGGGGAATGCTGTCTGAAAATAATTACAGGTGAACACACCACCCCTGGGCCACACAGGGCTTAATACACCAACACACAGGTAAAGGCACAGTCATGGTGTTCACATGCATTTCTGGTCTAACAAAAAAAATGGAAGCTTCTCACATTAAGTAGTAGATGTAGAAAATGACGTAGGTATCATCAAAATGATCTTTACCGTTCCCTTCCCACAACATAATATCTCACCCCATATCCTCTAGACTGTAAGCTCTTTGTGGCAGGGTCCTCTCTCCAATTGTATCACGGTATTGCTGTAAGAAACTCCTCACTTTACCTGTTGTATGTAATATGTAGACTTTATATAACATGTATTACCCTGTATGTAATGTACGACTATGTAATTTAAAGCGCCACGGAAGATGTTTGGCGCTATATAAATCAAATAATAATATAATTATCTCTTGAGCAAGCACAGTGTCCTCTGGGAGGAAACACTGCACCTTGCTTTCCTCAAAATACGTTCTTTCTCTCTGAGATCTTGACCAGGGTTGGACCACGCGTTTGCTAAAAGTGTTGTTTGGTCTCCTAATGTTTAGGTTCTTGTTTGGGTGGTAGAATAAATTGAGAAGTTATGTAGAACCGGGATGTTTATATAAAGGCTGAGGGGTCTCCTCCTTCCTAGTTCAACTTAGGGTAATGGATGGAGACACATGATGATGGGACTTGAGTTGGGCTCATGTGTTTTCGATACAATGACCTAGATTCATAAAAACCTTTAGCGACATTTGTCCATAATACATAACAAACCTTACCACCCCAGATAGAAATACTGAATCATTTTCATGTGAGAACCAATGACATTATTATTAACAGAATGCAGAACCCCGGACCCAATATTCAAACAGACGCCCAACTTGACCAGTAATGAAGAAAACCCAGAAGGTTTAAAGATCAGAATTATGATTCACTGAAAGAAATTCAAATAACCAGCGCCAGTTGTTTGAGGACGAGACCTTCGGCGGACATTGGGAGCCTTGTCTGAACTTGGCAAAGGAACTGAACATAGCGAACGTTGAGTGGAAAAGACCAATGGTGAGGTTTCTTCTCCGACACCCCTGGATCCACGGTCTCCTTGGCGTCAGTGACTACAGTATGAGTATTATTACCATAGCTATTCCCTAATAACTCTAGTTACAGAGTGAGAAATCATACCCACCAATCAAATGTTGTAGTAACCCCAGTATAAGGCTCACATCTGATTGGCTGATGCCAATTAACCGCAAAAGTAAAACCCTTTTTAAAGTTTCCTTTTCATTAACGGAACAAAATCAATTAAGGGCAAGTCCCCCCCTTAAAATAAAAACTACCTGCCCCCAACACCAACTGATATATTAAGCACCTTATTACCTGCATTCTACCCGATATTTATGATAATTATTGCCCCCATTTGCAGAGTAAGCTGCTCCTCCCTCCATCTTCACTCAAGGCTGTGACTGCTGACATCACAACCAATGATTGACTGATGATTCCCGCTGCCCTCCTCTGCACATGCTCAAGCTTATAGTTCTCCCTGAGCAGAGGGAAAGGCAGACACCTTTGCCAGAACAGAAAGAACTTATCATAAATATCTGCAGGGCTATGTACCGAGAGTCTTTTTGGCTATTTGTGTCTTAAAGTCACATTAAGGTATCATAGGTTTATAACAGACTTTAAGACACAGCTAACAGCAGTTGCGGCGTATGCAAGAACCCGCGCTGTGTAATCCGTCAAAACCGAGCGATAAAGGCTCTTTAAGATGGAATTGTTCATGCCAGCAGAAAGCTAGCGTTAAAGATTGGTAATAGGTAAGCTTATCCCCATTCACAATGCACTGAGGGCAGTGATCAGCTCGGGGCAATAAGAGAGCGATAATGTCGCTCTGTCCATAGCCCTGAAGGCTACTAATGCATGTAAGGTAGTAAGGAATAAACTGGTATTGTGGCAATAATTGACAAGTCACCAGTTTTTGTTTTAAGGATAGACTTGCCCTTTATAGGTTAAACCTGTAATTAACTAAAAGATGAATGAGTATTTGTGGTGATGTACAAAACTGACAGGTTTGAAATGAAAGGATCTTAACTGCTCTGAATGAATAAAATAAATGTCATTCTTGGACCATTAAAGGTCACGTTCGTCATTTATCAGGAATGGGAGGTTGGTCCCGCTGAGGACCTGGTTTATGAGAGCATTTCGAGAGGTTTGTGTCTGGGTAGCTTTTGCCTCCAGGGCACTTTCCTTGTGAGATGAAATGAATTTTCAAGTGGAAAAAAATAAATTCATTTTTGAAAGTAAAACGTTTTCTTTAAATAATCCGTTTCAAGCAAATACTATTAAACCAGGAGAGAGAGCGTTGATATTTAATGAAGGAGACTCTGAAATCCTTATCCGGAAACTCCCAGCGTACGGGTTTAAATCCCCCTCCCCCACCAAAAAAAAATTAAAGTCACGAAGTGGAAAATCTACAGAACCAACCGGGGAAATTAAATAGAAATATTATAGTTATCAGTTCATTGGAGAATTGGATGTGTTATGTTATATGATGGACTGACGATATAACTGGGTCTGTAATCATGGTTCTGAATGAATAGAATAGATTATTTAAAGGGGAACTTAATATTTATGGAGACACAAACCAAAATAACCAAACAAACCACTTTTGCTATACTCTCTAAAACTATACTCTACTACTTAAAGCTGGGTACACACATTACTGTCAGTACCGATGAGATTGGCCCTTTATACGTTAATGTGTGTACCACTCCTTAATTCCTTTCTAGCATTCCCAAGGCCCATGAACATTCACCTTTGGCCTTGTGATCATACTCGAAAAAGCGGCTGAGGATTTCCCACTGCTGAAGGAAATGTGCATTCCTGAACTAGTATATACTTTACATTGGGAGAAGCTCAGGGCTGTGTCTGTAATGTGGGCACCCACTTAATCCAACTTAATCTGACCTGAACCAGCTCCCTCACAGACACTTCCCTTTCAGTCCCTGCTGCTTCCGAGTATTTGGCTGTGGTTCCAAAATATCCCGTTTGTTATAAACCTGGAAATCGGTGACCAGGATTTTCAATATGGGCATTGTAGTTTTGGGAGCCTTCTAAGGTTTCTAATACTCATCTCCAGCAAGGGAGTCCACCTTGTACTTTAATAGATGTATCCAGAGAGTGGAACTAATAATATTCCAATTCTTCCTTCTTTTTATCCACAGGCAAAATGTAAAGACCCCCCAATTCATTGTGGATGGTGCAAGTTTTTTTTGATATCGCACAAAGTAAAATAGGTAAAGATCGTTTAATGCAGTTTACAATGGAAATGTCTAGAACTAACCTACCGAATTTCAAGGCTTCCTCCCCTTTAGTGGGCTAGAGAAACACATACATTAACACTGTGGTATAAAGACGAGAGACCATGACTTCTTAATGACTAATTATTAATTATTGTTATCCCATTGTGAGTAGAGATGGCCGAACTTCAGTAAAAGTTTGGAAGTTCAGAAACTAACCTATTAAAGTCAATGGGAGACAACAGTTCGAGAAGTTCAGATTAAATACAATGGTAACTACTGTAATGGCTCTGACTCCGGAAATGTCTGGGGAACATTAAATATTACCAAAACTGTTTAATACTAACTTATGGGCATTCGAGGTTATGCCAGTTTGAGGTTACTGAACGATACATTCGAGGGTTACGTATCAACTGGTACATTGAGGGTTACAAACGCTACATTTGAGGGTTACGGACACTACATTTGAGGGTTACTGAATGGTACATTTGAGGGTTACCGAACGATACGTTCAAGGGTTACAGAATCAATGATACGTTTGAGGGTTACCAACGCTACATTTGAAGGTTACCGAAATTGAAGGATATTTTCGAGGGTTACCAAATTCAAACGTTACATTAGAGGGTTACCGATTTGAGAGAAGATATTATCTAATTTTTCAATAATAATCGAAATTAAGCCTGTGAGTTCGGAAAACTGAACTAGTTCAAAGTTCGGATAGAGTTCAGGTAGTTCAAATAGAGTTTGGGTAGTACGGATAGAGTTCGGATAGTTCGGATAGAGTTTTTTCGGATAGATTTTGGATAGAGTTTTGGCATAGTTCAGATGAGTTTGGATAGTACGATAGAGTTCGGATAGTTCGATAGGTTTGGATAGTTCAATAGATTTTGGGTAGTAACGGATAGTTTCGGATGGTTCGATAGAGTTTGGATTTCGATAGAGTTCATGATAGATTTTGGTTAGTACGGATAGAGTTTGAAGTTCAAATAAGTTTGGGTAGTACGGATAGATTTTTCGATAGTTCGGATAGAGTTTGGATAGTTCCGATAGAGTTTGGGTATACGGATAAGCGTTCAGATAGTTCGTATAGAGTTTGGAATAGCTCGGATAGATTTGGATAATTCGGATGATCGGATAGAGTTCAGATAGTTCAGTAAGTTTGGCTAGTACAGATAGAGTTCGGATAGTTCGGATAGAGTTTGGATAGTTCGGATAGAGTTCAGATAGTTAGATAGAGTTTGCTAGTACAGTAAGG
This sequence comes from Hymenochirus boettgeri, assembly GCA_019447015.1. NCBI lineage: Eukaryota > Metazoa > Chordata > Amphibia > Anura > Pipidae > Hymenochirus > Hymenochirus boettgeri. The sequence continues at coordinate 116,935 of JAACNH010000535.1, forward strand.
TTCGGATAGTACTGGATAGTTTCGGATAGTTCGATAGAGTTTGGATAGTTCGGATAGAGTTCATAGTTTCAGATATATTTGGGTAGTACGGATAGAGTTCGGATAGTTCGGATAGAGTTTGGCTAGTACAGATAGAGTTCGGAAAGTACGGATAGAGTTCGGATAGTTCGGATAGAGTGGATAGTTCGGATAGAGTTCAGATAGAGTTCAGATAGAGTTTGGCTAGTACAGATAGAGTTCGGATAGTTTCGGATAGAGTTTGGATAGTTCGGATAGAGTTCAGATAGTTCAGTAGATTTGCTCTACGATAAGTTCGGATAGTACGATAGAGTTCGGATAGTTCGATAGAGTTGGATATTCGGATAGAGTTCAGATAGTTTCAGATAGAGTTTTGGGTAGTACGGATAGAGTTCGGATAGCTCGGAAGGTTTTTGGCTAGTACAGATAGAGTTCGGATAGTACGGATAGAGTTCGGATAGGTCGGATAGATTTCGTATAGATTGTTGGAAGAGTGCAGATGTTTCAGATAGATTTTGGGTAGTACGGATAGAGTCGGATAGTTCGGATAGAGTGTCGAAGAGTTCGATAGATTCATATAAGTTAGATGAGTTTGGGGGTAGTACGGATAGAGTTCGGATAGCTCGGATAGAGTTTGGATAGTTCGGATAGATGTTTTGGATAGCTCGGATAGAGTTTGGATAGTTGGATAGAGTTTGGATAGCTCGGATAGAGTTCGGATAGTTCAGATAGAGTTTGGGTAGTACAGATAGAGTTTGGATAGTTCGGATAGAGTTTGGATAGTTCGGAGATAGAGTCCGATAGAGTTTCGGAGAGTTCGGATGAGTTGGATAGTTTCGGTAGAGTTCAGATAGAGTTTGGATAGTTCGGATAGAGTTTGGATAGTTCGGATAGAGTTTGGATAGTTCGGATAGAGTTCAGATAGAGTTCGGATAGTTCGGATAGAGTTTGGATAGTTCGGATAGAGTTTGGATGTCGATAGAGTTTGGATAGCTCGATGTTCAGATAGTCAGATAGATTTGGGTATAACAGTATAGAGTTGGATAGTTCGGATATAGAGTTTGGATAGTTCGGATAGAGTTCAGATAGAGTTCGGATAGTTCGGATAGAGTTTGGATAGTTCGGATAGAGTTCAGATAGTTCGGATAGTTCGGATAGAGTTCGGATAGTTCGGATAGAGTTTGGGTAGTACAGATAGAGTTCGGATAGTTCGGATAGAGTTTGAGATAGTTCGGATAGAGTTCAGATAGAGTTCGGATAGTTCTGATAGAGTTTGGATAGCTCTGGATAGATTCAGATAGTTCAGATAGAGTTTGGGTAGTACAGATAGAGTTCGGATAGTTCGGATAGAGTTTGGATAGTTCGGATAGAGTCAGATAGAGTTCGGATAGTTCAGATAGAGTTTGTACGTAGTTCGGATAGTTCGGATAGAGTTTGGATAGTTCGGATAGATTTGGAATAGTTTGGATAGAGTTTGGATAGTTCGGATAGAGTTTGGATAGCTCGGATAGAGTTCAGATAGTTCAGATAGAGTTTGGGTAGTACAGATAGAGTTTGGATAGTTCGGATAGAGTTTGGATGTTTTCGGATATCAGTTTGGATGTTGGTGAGTTGGATAGTTCGTCTACGGATTTCAGGTCGAGTTCGAGATAGGTAGGTTCGGGATTCGAAGTTCGGATAGTTCGGATAGAGTTTGGGATAGAGTTCGGATAGAAGTTCAATAGAGTTCGATAGTTCGATATAGTTTCGGAATCAGATAGTTGGATGGGATTCGATAGAGTTTGGTGTTCAGATGAGTTTGGGTAGTCGGATAGAGTTTTGGATATTCGGATAGAGTTCCGATAGTTCGGATAGAGTTTTGGATAGATTTTTCGGATAGAGTTTGGTAGTTCGGATAGAGTTTCGGATAGTTCGATAGAGTTTGGATAGTTCGTGATAGATTTGGATGTTCGGATAGAGTTTCGGATAGTTCGGATAGAGTTTGGATAGTTCGTATAGAGTTTGGTATAGTTCGGATAGAGTTTGGATAGTTCAGATAGAGTTCGGATAGTTCGGATAGAGTTTGGGTAGTTCGGATAAGTCGGATAGTTCGGATAGAGTTTGGATAGTTCGGATAGAGTTCGGATAGTTCAGATAGAGTTTGGGTAGTTCGGACAGAGTTTGGTAGTTCGGATAGAGTTTGGATAGTTCGGAATAGATTTCGGATAGTTCCGATAGAGTTTGGGTAGTTCGTAGAGTTCGGATAGTTCAGATAGAGTTTGGATAGTTCGGATAGAGTTTGGATAGTTTTCGGATAGAGTTCAGATAGAGTTCGATAGTTTCGGATAGAGTTTGGATAGTTTTGGATAGAGTTCGGATAGTTCGGATAGAGTTCGGATAGTTCGGATAAGTTTGGATAGTTTGGATAGAGTTCGGATAGTTCAGATAGAGTTCGGATAGTTCGGATAGAGTTCGGATAGTTCGGATAGAGTTTGGATAGTTTCGGATAGCGGTTTGGATAGTTCGGATAGAGTTTGGATAGTTTCGGATAGAAGTTTGGGATGTTCAGATAGAGTTTTTGGATAGTTCAGATAGAGTTTGGATAGTTCAGATAGAGTTTGGATAGTTCAGATAGAGTTTGGGTAGTTCGGATAGAGTTCGGATAGTTCGGATAGAGTTTGTTCGGATAGAGTTTGGATAGTTCAGATAGAGTTTGGATAGTTCAGATAGAGTTTGGGAATAGTTCAGATGAGTTTTGGATAGTTCAGATAGAGTTTTTGGATAGTTCAGATAGAGTTTGGATATTCGGATAGTTTTGGATGTCGATAGAGTTGGATAGTTCAGATAGAGTTTGGATAGTTTCGGATAGAGTTTGGATAGTTCAGATAGAGTTTGGATAGTTTCGATAGAGTTTGGATAGTTCAGATAGAGTTTGGATAGTTTCGATAAGTTTTTGGATAGTTCCAGATAAGTTGGATAGTTCAGATAGAGTTTGGGTTTCGGATAGAGTTTCGGATAGTTTCGGATAGAGTTTGGTAGTTCAAGTGAGGTTGGATTTCGGATAAGAGTTTGGATAGTTCAGATAGAGTTGCGGATAGTTCGTGTAATGATTTGGATAGTTCGGATATAGAGTTTGGATAGTTGTTCAGATGATAGTAGTTTTGGATAGTTTCAGATAGAGTTTGGGTATGTTCGGATAGAGTTCGGTAGTTCCGTAGAGTTTGTGGATAGTTCAGATGATTTTTGGATAGTTTCAGATAGAGTTTGGATAGTTCAGATAGAGTTTGGAAGTTCAGATAGAGTTTCGGAAGTGATAGTTTTTCGGATAGAGTTCGAAGTTCGGATATAGTTGGATGTTTGGTAGTACGGATAGAGTTGGATGTTCAATAGAGTTTGGATAGTTCAGTAGGTTGATAGTTCGGATAGAGTTTGGATAGTATAGATCGGGTTTGGGGTAGATTCGGATAGAGGTTCGGATAGTTCGGATAGAGTTTGGATAGTTCGGATAGAGTTGGGTATATTCGGATAGATTTGGATAGTTCGATGAGTTCGGATAGTTCGGATAGAGTTTGGATAGTTCGGATAGAGTTTGGGGATAGTTTCGTATAGAGTTTCGGATAGTTCGGATAGAGTTTGGATAGTTCGGATAGAGTTTGGATAGTTCGGATAGAGTTCGGATAGTTCGGATAGAGTTTGGATAGTTCGGATAGAGTTTGGGTAGTTCGGATAGAGTTTGGATATTCGGATAGAGTTCGGATAGAGTTCGGGATTCGGATAGATTCGGTACGTTTCGGTGAAGTTTGATAGTTCGATATAGTTTCGGATAGTTCAGATAGAGTTTGGGTAGTTCGGATAGAGTTCGGATAGTTCGGAAGATTTGGATGTTCGAATAGTTTCGATAGTAGATGTCAGTATAGAGTTTTGGGGTAGTTCGGTAGATTTCGATGTTTCAGATAGAGTTTGGATAGTTCGGATAGAGTTTGGATAGTTTCGGATAGAGTTCAGATAGAGTTCGGATAGTTCGGATAGAGTTTGGATAGTTTTGGATAGAGTTCGGATAGTTCGGATAGAGTTCGGATAGTTCGGATAGAGTTTGGATGTTTGGATAGAGTTCGGATATCGATCAGTTCGGATGTCGGATAGAGTTCGGATAGTTCTCGAGAAGAGTTTGCGAATAGTTCGGATTAGAGTTTGTGGATATTTCGGATAAGTTTTGGTATATTACGTAGAGGTTTTGGATAGTTCGGATGAGTGTTTGGATAGTTCAGATAGAGTTTGGATAGTCATGATAGAGTTTTGGATAGTTCCAGATAGAGTTTTATCAGAGTTTGGTAGTTTGATAGGTTCGAAGTTCGATAGAGTTCGGATAGTTCAGTTGATAGAGTTTTGGATCGATGATGGATAGTTGATTTTGGAAGTCAATAGAGTTTTACGATAGAGTTTGATGTTCGGATTAGTTTTGTAGTTCCGATAGAGTTTGGATTAATAGTTGGAGCAAGATTGAGACAAAGTTTGGATAGTTTCGGAGAGTTTGGATAGTTTCAGATAGAGTTTGGATAGTTCCGGTGATATAGAGTTTGGTATAGTTCAGATAAGAGTTTGGATAGTTCAGATGAGTTTGTAGTTCGGAAGAGTTCGTATGGATAGAGTGTCGATATTATATGAGTTTTGGATAGTTTCGGATAGAGTTTATAGTCAGATAGTTTCATGTCGGGAATAGAGTTTGGTTTCGGATAGTTTGGAATCAGATAGAGTTTGGATAGTTTTCAGAATAGAGTTTGGAGTAGTTTCATAGAGTTCGGTAGTTTCGGGATAGAGTTCTGGGATAGTTCGCATATGAGTTTGGGGATAGTTTCAGGATAGAGTTTGGAATATCGATAGAGTTTGGATTGATGTTCGGTAGTTGCAATAGAGTTTGGTTAGTTCGAAGAGTTTGGATTGTTCGTATAGAGTTTAGGGTAATTCGATAGAGTTGTCGGATCATAGTTCGATAGAGTTTCGGATAGAGTTTGGGTAGTTACCGATGCAGTTTTGGAATAGTTCAGATAGAGTTTGGATAGTAAGCTCACGTTGGTAGTTCCATAGGGGATAGTTCGGAAGGTTTGTGGAGCAGTTCAGAAATTAAGTTTGGGTATATTTTCGGATAGTTTATAGTTCGGATAGATTCGGATAGTTTGTGTAGTTCGGATAGTAGTTTGGAGTGTTCGGAATAGTTTTGGATAGTTTCAATGTAATCTGAAAGTTTGCAGATAGGTTTCGGAGTCCACATAAAGTTTGGTGTTCATTGATAGCATGGGTAGATCGAGGTAAGCTCTGGGAAGTCGGATAGATTGGTGTTTTTAGATTCTGGTATTCCGGATAGTTGATAGTCCATCGAGTAGTTGTCCAACTCATAATTTACAGCAGTGTGAGCCACAATGTGCATAGTCTGTGGTCCTGCACATTGGTCTTTAACACTGAACGAGCTCTAAATTCATCGTAGTTTAGAACTGGGGATTCCATTTGGGTATTTAATAATAACATTATAACTGGGGTGATCGGAAAAAAAACTTGCACTGAGCATGCCAAAGTCATGTGGCTTGGGGATTAGTTAAATGTTAAAAGGGACTTGACTTCCTATAGCTGGAATCACTCTTCCTTCCAAACATTATAAACACTGACACAAGAAAATAACAGGGAGATTTAATAAAAAAAAATTCATTAAAAATGGTGCTAATTTTGCCCCCCACCAATCAGAGCTTATCTAACATTTGAAAAGCTAACATCTGGATTGGTTGGTGGGCAAAATTAGCACCTATTTTAACGATAATTACTGAATCTCCCATGAAATATGTTCTAAATTGGCAGAAAACTTAGAAAAAGATGTTTTCTGAATTTTATTGTTTTTGTTTTTTCCATTTCTGGTGATTTCTGTCTGGGAATGGGTGGATGTTGTGATCGATGACCAGCTGCCTTTCGTTAATGGAGAGTTCTTTTCTGTCCGTCCGACTTGTGCCAGGGAATATTGGCCGTGCCTCTTGGAAAAAGCATACGCTAAGTAATTTATTGTGATCTCGTAGAGAACATCCAGTACGTCATGGGATTTAATTGCGTGGGCGCTTTGATGTTTGAGGATTTAGGTCAACGAAATCTACAGGATTGGATTCAGATTTTCATTAAACGTTTAAAATGAAAGAACATCGAGTTCACATGACAACTTAAAAGCTTTAGAAAGCAGCGAATCATTCATTGATATTTAAAGGGGGAATTTGAATTGTGTTAATGCCTTCAACAGAGAGTGGGAAGAAAATCAAGGGTGTTCCCAATATAATAAACATGGCGCCCTGTGTCCACATTCCCTGCTTTTGAGCACTTGGGTTAATTGGCAAGATCTGAAGCCATTCTCAATACCCTGTGCTCCTCTGCAGGTTTTAAGGCGTTTCTGATGCGGACAATTTGCCCAGCTGTCTTCCTGATGAAGAACGATTGTTATTTGGTTTATTTAGACCAGAAATATATACAGTAAACCTTATAGACTCTCTGGTGTTACTTTGTGTTATTTTGTAAAGATGGGACTAGAACAGTTCGGACATTTTCATCCAATGGAACTAAGAATTCATATTGCAGATTAATATGTTTGTACCCCAGGATCTCATCTCGATATCATCTCACTATCAGGGCGGTTGAACTATCTCGCAATATTTTCTAAACCAATCGGAGATTGAGAACATTTTCAGTTTAGATCTTAGGGGATGTTCAACCTCAAAACAAAAAATGCGTCGATTGTAAGTTACCTGCCCCCAACCCCAACTGATATATTTTACACTTTATTACCTGTATTACTAACCAGATATTTAAGGATAATTATTGTCCCCATTCTGGCAGAGTAAGCTGGCTCCTCCCTCCATGCAGCCAATCAATCACATCCAATGATTGACTGCTTTTCCCCCTGCTGCACATGCTCAAGCTTATAAAAAGCTCATTGAGCAGAGGGAGGAGGCGATACCTTTGCCAGAATGGAATAGAACTTATCATTAAATATCTGGTTACAAATACATGTAATAAACTAGTAAAAATAGCAGTTGGCGTTGCGGGCAGATAACGGGCAGAAAAGTTACCAGTTTTTTTTTAAGGTTGAGCTTGCCCTTTAATGGAGATTGTCTGGGGTAATATTGGGGTAAGGGCAGCAAGTGAAAGTCTGAAGACTTCCTAACACAGTGACGAGGAAATGACAGTTTTAACCAAATGTGGAATGTCTAACGTCCCCTGCATCATTGGAAAACCATTGTCTACCCTCGTTATTTGTAACTTTATCACATTACTTCTCGTTAATCTACTTCCTAATTTTTATCATCTTTAGACTTCTGGGCAGTTACGAAAACCTGCACTGGGGAGATCCAGCGGAAGCGCGGTAAACTTCACTGTCGCATAACAATGAACCTGTCAGACCCAAAGAGTGGCGATCCTAAATGAATCCTACCTATGGGAGATGGTTCTCAGGTCAAAAGCGATAAAGTCCTGATCACTTGTATTAGTGAAAAAGCGGTAAGAAAACAAAACACCTATAACTAGCCACGGCCAGTATGGACGGCCCTATATAATAAAACACCTATAACTAGCCCCCGCCAGTATGGACGGCCCTATATAATAAAACACCTATAACTGCCCCCCCGCCAGTAATGGACGGCCCTAATAATAAAACAACTAAACTAGCCCCCTCCAGTATGGACGGCCCTATATAATAAACACCTATCTAGCCCCCGCCATATGGACGGCCCATATAACTAAAACACTAGACTAGCCCCCTCCAGTATGGACGGCCTATATAATAAAACCTATAACTAGCACGGGCCAGTATGGAACCCCTATATAACAAAACACTATAATAGCCCCCTCCGCCAGTATGGACGGCCCTTCTAATAAAACACCTTAACAGCCCCCCCAGTATGGACGCCCTAATAATAAAACACCTATAACTAGCCATGGCCAGTAGGACGCCCTATATATAAAACACCTATAACTAGCCCCCGCCAGAATGTACGGCCATATATAATAAACACCTAACCGCGCCCCCGCCAGTAGGACTGCCCTATAATAATAAAACACCTAAATAGCCCGGCCATAAGGACGACGGCCTATATATAAAACACCTATAACTAGCCACGCCAGTTTCTTTAACACAAAATTGACGGCCCTATATAATAAACACCTATAACTAGCCACGGCCAGTATGGACTGGCCCTATTAATAAAACACCTATAACTACCCCCGCCAGTCTTGACGGCCCTATATAATAAACCACCTATAACTAGCCCCCGCCAGTATGAGCGGCCCTATATAATAAACACCCTATAACGAGCCATGGCCATATTGACGGGCCCTATAAATAAAACACCTATACTACCCCCGCCATATGGGACGGCCTATATAATAAAACACCTATACCTAGCCACGGCCAGTATTGGACGGGCCCTATAATAATAAAACAACACCTATAATAGCCCCCGCACAGTATGGACGGCCCTATATAATAACACACCTATAACGAGCCATGGCCAGTATGGACGGCCCTTATAATAAAACACCTATCTACCATGGCCAGTTGGAACGGCCCTAAAATAAAACCCTATACTTAGCCCCCGCCAGTAATGGACGGCCCCTATATAATAAACACCTATACTAGCCCCCGCCAGTATGGAACGGCCCTTCATATAAACACCTATAACTAGGCCCCCCCGCCGTATGGACGGCCCTATATAATAAACACCTATACTATCCACGGCCAGATGGACGGGCCCTAATAATAACACACCTATAACTAGAGCCCCCGCCAATATGGTACGGCCCTAGTAATAAAAACACCTTACCTAGCCATGGCCAGTTGGACGGCCCTATTAATAAAACACCTATATAGCCATGGCCAGTATGGAACGGCCCTTATAATAAACACCTATAACTAAACTAGCCCCCCGCCAGTAGGACGGCCCTATATAATAAACCCACACCTATAACTAGCCCCCGCCAGTATGGAGACGGCCCTAATATATAAAAACCCCTACTAGCCCCCGGCCAGTATGACCGGCCCTATATAAAAAACACCTAGAACTAGCCACGGCCAGTATGAGGCCCTATATACTAAAACACCTATTACTAGCCCCGCCAGTATGGACGGCCCTATAATAATAAAACACCTATAACCTAGCCCCCCTCCCGTATGGACGGCCCTATATAATAAAACACCTATAAAACTAGCCCCCGCCATATGGGGACGGCCCCTATATATAAAACACCTATACTAGCCCCCCCGCCACGCCCCCTCCCCCCCCGCGCCAGTATGGACTGGCCCTATATAATAAACACCTATAACTAGCCATGGCCAGTATGGCGGCCCCTATATACAAAACACCTATAACTATCCCCCCGCCAGTATGGACGGCCCTATATAATAAAACACCTATAACAGCCCCCGCCCATATGGACGGGCCCTATATAATAAAACAACCTATAACTAGCCAACGGCCAGTCTGAAGGCCCTATATACTAAAACACCTAAACTAGCCAGCCCATATGGACGCCCTATATAATAAAACACCTATACTAGCCCCCGCCATTATGGACGGGCCCATATATAAACACCCTATAACTAGCCCCCGCCAGTAAGGGACGGCCCTATATAATAAACACCTATAAACTAGCCCCCGCCAGTATGGCTGGCCCTATATAATAAAACACCTCTAACTAATACTAGCCCCCTCAAGTATGGACGGCCCTATATAATGAAAACCCTATACCTAGCCTGGCCAGTATGGAAACGGCCTATATATAAAACACCTATAACTAGTAGCCCCCTCCAGTATGGACGGGGCCCTATATATAACACCTTAACTGCGCCGCCCCGCCATATGGACGGCCCTATATAATAAAACACCTATAACTAGCCACGGCCATATGGACGCCTATAGAATAAAAAACACTATAACTATAGCCCTGGCCAGTAATGGACGGCCCCTATATAAATAAAACACCTATAACTAGCCTCCCGCCAGTATGGACGGCCTATATAATAAAACACCTATAACTAGCCCCGCCATATAAAGACGGCCCTATAAATAATACAAACACCTTAACTAGCCCCCGCCAGTATGGCGGCCCAGATAATAAAACAACCACCTATAACAGCCCCCGCAGTATGGACGCCCTATATAATAAACACCTATACCTAGCCATGGCCAGTATGGACGGCCCTATATAATTAAACCCCTATAACTACCCCCCCGCCCATATGACGGCCCTATATAATAAAACACCTATACCTAGCCCGCCAGTATGGACGGCCCTTATATATAAAACACCTATAACTAGCCTGGCCAGTATGGACGGCCCTATATCAAAAACACCTATAACTAGCCTGGCCCAGTATGGACGGCCATAATATATCACACTATAACTAGCCACGGCCGTGAATGGACGCCCTCGATAATAAAACACCTATAACTAAAGCCCCCCGCCAGTATGGCAAGGGCCCCTTATAATAAAACACCTATAACTACCCGGCCAGTATGGACGGCCTATAGAATAAACACCTATACTAATACTAGCCCCCGCCAGTAATGGACCGGCCTCTATATAATAAAACCCTATAACTAGCCCCCGCCGTATGGACGGCCCTATATAATACAACACTATACTAAGCCATGGCCATATGGACGGCCCTATATATAAAAACACCTATCTCACCCCCGCGAAAACAGTAGTGACGGCCCTATATAAATAAACACCTATAATACCACGGGGCCAGTATGGGACGGCCCTATATAATAAAACACCTAATAACTAACACCTTAAAAGCCATGGCCGTATGGACGGGGCCTATATAATAAAAAACAAACCTATACCTAGCCCATTGCCAGTAATGGGACGGCCTATAATAAACACCCTATATAGCCCCTCCAGTATGGACGGCCTATATAATAAAACAAAACATCCTATAACTGCCACGGCCAGTATGGACGGCCCCTATATAAAAAACACCTATAACTAAAGCCATGGCCAGTATGGACGGCCCTATATAATAAAACAAACCTATAACTAACTAGCAATGGGCCAGTAAAAATGGACGGCCCTATAAATAAAACCCCTATACTATCCAAACGTCCAGTACGGACGGCCCCTATATAAATAAAACACCTATAACTAGCCCCCGCCAGTATGGACGGCCCTATATAATAAAACACCTCTACTAGAACTAGCCACAGGCCAGTATGGACGGCCCCTATATAATCAAACACCTATCACTAGCCCCGCCCCCGCCAGTATGGACGGCCTATATAAATACAACACCTATAAATCGAGCCCCCGCCAGTAGGACGGCCTATATAATCAAACACCTATAACTAGCCATGGCCATATTGAACGGCCCTATATAATTAAAACCCTATAATAGCCCCCGCCAGTATGGACGGCCCTATAATAATAAAACACCTATAACTTAGCCACGGGCCAGTATGGACGGCCCTATATAATAAACACCTATAACTAGCCATTGCCATAGGACGGCCCCGAATACTAAAAACCTATACTATCCATGGCCAGTAATGGAACGGCCCTATATAATAAAACCCTATAACTAGCCCCCCCTGCCAGTATGGGACGGCCTTATTCATAAACACCTATACTAGCCACGGCCAGTATGGACGGCCCTATATAATAAAAACACCTATACTCTAAGCCCCCGCCATTATGGACGGCCCTTATAGAAAACACCTATAACTAGGCACGGCCAGTATGGGACGGCCCTAGTTAATAAAAACTTGAGGTGTTGTGTCAGCTTAATATCCGCATCAATGTGTGGCCCTGAATGAGCGGGCAGTCCCACACTAGGCCCTAATGTCTTGACAGTAATATGACAGTCAGTGTTTTCTATTCTCAATTTTCTATTCTCTACCCTGGTCCTTCCATGGGCAACCTTACACTGCTTCACAGGTGAGCCATCAGGATGTTTTTTTATAACTCCAAATTAAAAACCAACCACCATTCTAGAATAAAATCCACCTTCACTGATAGAACTTATTATATGATATTACATTAGTAATTATTATTACTAGTATTATATATTACATTATACATTGTTATTATTCTTATATTATTATTATATATTATTATTATTATTATTATGATTACTACTATCATTACAGTAGTATTATATATTACTATTATTAAATTATATTATTATATTAGCTTATTCGTATTAGTATTCTTATTCATTATATTATTATTATTATTATTAATTATTATATTCCGATTATATAACATTGTTATGTTATTATATGCCTACTATCATTACAGTATAGTATATGATTAACTATATTACATTCCTATTATTATTATTATTATTATTATTACGCCTATATTAATTATATTATCTTCCTATTCTTACTTTTTCTTCTTTCCTTTAATACTATTCTTGTTTCCACGGCTTCTTTCATTATTACTATTCTTCTCCTTCTTCTTATTTCCTATTAGATATTCTTATTAATTCGTATTATATTATATTCCTATTATTCCATTGTTTCTTCTTATTCTTATTATTATACTCCTCATCCTTCCAAGTAGTCTTCTCTTACTGCCTCTTCTTCAATTATATTACTTATTTATTCTCTTCTTGCTTCATTATTCGTATTATTCGCTTCGCTTCTATTCATTCCTTCTTATTATTATTATTCTTCTTACTTATCCCTCCTTACAGTCTTATTCTCTTCTTCCTCTTATCATTATATTATTCCTATTATTATTCTCTATTCTTCTTCTCCTTAGCTTCTAGCCTCTTATTCCCTTCTTCTTATTCTCTATCCTTCCCAGTATTCGTATCTTACTTCCTATTATTAAATTATCTTATTATTCACGATATTATTTTAATGATGTTATAAAGGGGGCAATGTTATAAAGGGTGCGATGTTATAAAGGGGGCGTTATTATAGAGGGGTTGATGTTACAAAGGTTACAAAGGGTGCAATGTTACAAAGAGGGCAATGTTATAAAGGGGGTGATGTTATAAAGGGGCGATGTTATAATTGGGGCGATGTTATAAAGTGGGTGACGTTATAAAGGGGGCAATGTTATAGAGAGGGTGATGTTATAAAAGGAGTGATGTTATAAAGGGGGCGATGTTATAGAGGGGGCGATGTTATAAGGGGTGATATTATAGAGGGGTGATGTTATAAGGGGGGATGTTATAGAGGGGTGATGTTATAGAGTGGGCGATACTATAAGGGGTGATGTTATAAAAGGGATGATGTCATAAAGGGGGCAATATTATAGCCTAATCAGAGATTAATGACAAAAAAGGCTATCTTCGGTAGCTGAGAACAAAACAAAAAAAGGATAGTTCTCCTTCTCCCATTCTCTGCGTGCCTAGTCGATCGAGGACGGCATGTCACAGTAGGGGTGAACGTTGAAGCATGGTGTCGAGGCATACACAGAACAGTACAAAGGGGGCTGATCAGAGCAATATCATCATTTGGTGTGTTTTCCGTGCAAGTACACGGGCGTGTGTGAACACAGACAAATGAGGAGCCACTACTAGCGACACACCCTCAGCAAATTACGACATCTTTAGTGCCAAAAACCCGACAACAGAAAGTCGAACTGAACGGAGCATGAATATCTGAGGGTGCGGCGCTTGCGAGAAGTCGAGGTGTCAGATTGGGCATGGCGAAGCCGGAGGCGACACCCACGCCGCGCCTGTCTGAGGAAACTAGGTAGCATGAGAGCTATTATCTCTCAAGGAGATGGAAAGAGCGCGACGCGAGACCGGAAACGTCGGTCAGATGGGTAGGTCTGCTCTCTGTCGGAGATATAGGATGGGGCTAGGATTCAGGTTTAGCTCGAATGAGATTGCTATGGGAAGAAATAGAATGTATGTAGCAGAGGAGAAGACGAGACAAGAAAAGTCGACGATTAGATAAGGAGCGAGAGGAGTATGGGACGGCGCTAAGATTAGAGACACCAGATCGAAGAGAGCTTCCTAGGTTAGGCACTCTGGAGGGAGATACGAGACAGGCAGTGGGTACTCAGAGGGCGAAAAGGCGTGCTCGCTCTGCCCCTTCCTCATCAGCATTGCTGCTCCTTAAGGCACGTCTTAAACGGGTTAGTTCTGCTTTTGCTGTTAATTGCATCAGCCATCAGATGTGAGCTTTTATACTGGGTTTCTACTAACATTTGATTGGGTGGGTTAGATTTCTCACTCTGTAACTGAGTTTTATAGGGAATCGCTATTGTAATACCTCCATACTGTAGTCACTGACGCCAAGGAGACCGTGGATCCAGTGTGTCGAGAAGAACCTCACCATTGTCTTTTCCACTCAACGTTCGCTATGTTCAGTTCCTTTGCCAAGTTCAGACCAAGGCTCCCAATGTCCGCCGGAAAGGTCTCGTCCTCAAACAACTGGCCTCTTGGTTATTTGAATTTCTTTCAGTGAATCATAATTCTGATCTTTAAACCTTCTGGGGTTTTCTTCCATTCTGGTCAAGCTTTGGGCGTCTGTTTGAATATTGGGTCCGGGGTTCTGCATTCTGTTAATAATAAAAATGTCATTGGTTCTCACATGAAAATGATTCAGTATTTCTTATCTGGAGCTGGTAAGGTTTGTTATGTATTATGGACAAATGTCGCTAAAGGTTTTTATGAATCTAGGTCATTGTATCGAAACACATGAGCCCAACTCAAGTCCTCATCATGTGTCTCCATCCATACCCTAAGTTGACTAGAAAGGAGGAGACCTCTCAGACCTTTATATAAACATCCCGGTTCTACATAACTTCTCAATTCATTCTACCACCCAAACAAAACCTAAACATTGGAGGAGACCAACAAACCCTTTTAGCAAACGCGTGGTCCAACCCTGGTCAAGATCTCAAGGAGAAGGACTTCTTTTGAGGAAAGCAAGGTGCAGTGTTTCCTCCCAGAGGACACTGTGCTTCCAGAGATATTATATATTATTATTGATTTATATAGCGCCAACATCTTCCGTGGCGCTTTAAAATACATAGTCGTACATTACATACAGGGTAATACATGTTTATATAAGTCATACATATTACATACACAGGTAAAAGTGAGAGTTTTCTACAGCAATACCGTGATACAATTGGAGAGAGGACCCTGCCCAAAGAGCTTACAGTCTAGAGGATATGGGGTGTGAGATATTATGTTGTGGGAATCGGTAAAGATCATTTTGATGATACCTACGTCATTTTCTACATCTACTACTTAATGCTGAAGAAGCTTCCATTTTGTTAGCCTTACAGAATGCATGTGAAACACATGACTGTGCCTTTACCTGTGTGTTGGTGTATTAAGCCCTGTGTGGCCCAGGGGTGGTGTGTTCACCTGTAATATTTTTCAGACAGCATTCCCCGTGCTTTCAATTAACTCCGACACTGGTTATTCTAGATGAACCTGCTTGGATTTAATGAGGAATGAAGTTCTATACATCCCTTAGTAGTACAGTTAGTGATCCACAGGTGGAATGGATTCTATGTTTTATGGAAGATTAATAAATAAACTTCTCCATCTCAGCCTAGGACTCAATGTAAATGGACTAAATCTCAGATTCTATTGTCTGAGGACATGGGGTCCTGTCTTGCGTACATTCATTGCAATCAGAATAATAGAATATACAGCCCATAAAAACATTGTTTTAAATATATATTAACAACTAATTGATTGTTTGTGTCTTCCAGGTCTCTGCCAGAGTTAATGAAACAATGAAAACTCTTTGGAACTTTCAGTAAATGTTATTCTGTAAATTTCAGCCTTGAGGAGAAAGATCAAAGACAAAAAGAACAGGAGGTCTGACAGTTACCAGCCACATGGACACACATGATAGTCTTATCAACCGAATGATATTTCCATGTATCGTACATTGTTACCACACAGCTCTATCATTGCTACACTTCAGTCAGTCATTTTATTATTTCACTTCTCACCCCCCCCCCCCACTCCCTCCCGTGAATCTCAGGACATTGCAAGAGTCTTGTCTTGAACTTTAAACATTGGGACTGTCCTGCAGATTCCAGGACTGTAAGTGTACGTATGGAGATTAAAGGAAACTAATGGTAAGTTTGTAATACTTACATGTACCCACCCATGACCTTTTATACCCCATGTAATACTTACATGTACCCCCCATGACATTTTATACCCCATGTAATACTTATTGACTACCTACCCATGACATTTTATACCCAAGTAATACTTCCATGTACCCACCATACATTTTCCCCATGTAATACTTATATGTACCTACCCTGACATTTATAACCGAAAGTAATACTACATGTACCCACCCATACATTTTATACCCATGTAATACTTACATGTACCCACCCATGACTTTATACCCCATGTAATCTTATATGTAGCGCCACCCATGACATTTTATACCCCATGTAATACTTACATGTAACGCACCCATGACATTTTATACCCCATGTAATACTTACTGTCCACCACCCATGACATTTTACCCATGTATCTTTATGTACGCACCCATGACATTTTTACCCTGTAAACTTACATGTGCGCACCCATGACATTTATACCCCATGTAATACTTATATGTACCCCCCCATGACATTTATACCCCATGTAATACTTACATGTACGCACCCATGACATTTTTATACCCATGTAATACTTACATGTACCCACCCATGACATTTTATACCCCATGTAAACTTATATGTACGCACCCATGACATTTTAACACCCATGTAATCTATATGTACCCACCCATGACATTTCACCCCATGAATACTTACATGTACGCACCCAGACATTTTATACCCCATGTAATACTACTGTACCCACCCATGACATTTTATACCCATGTAATACTTATATGTACGCACCCATGACATTTATACCCCATGTAATACTTACATGTACGCACCCATGACATTTATACCCATGTAATACTTACATGTACCACCATGCATTTTATACCCATGTAACTTATATGTACGCACCCTGACATTTTATACCCCATGTAATACTTACATGTACGCACCCATGACATTTTATATACCCCATGTAATCTTCATGTACCCACCCATGACATTTATACCCATGTAATACTTATATGTACCCACCCCTGACTTTTTATATACTACCCAATGTATACTTATATGTACCTACCCATGCCATTTTATACCCCTGTAATGCTTACTGTACCCACCCATGACATTTATACCCAATGTAACTACTTATATGTACTACCCATGACATTTTAACCCCATGTAATACTTACCATGTGCCCACCCTGAAACTTTTATACCCCATGTAACAATGTACCCACCCATGACATTTTATAACCCAATGTAATACTTATATGTACCTACCCATGACATTTTATACCCCATGATACTTACATGTACCCACCCATGACCATTTTACTACCCATGTAATACTTATATTACCTACCCATGACATTTTATACCACCATGTAATACTACATGTGCGCACCATGACATTTTATACCCATGTAATACTTACATGTACGCACCCATGACATTTTATACCCCATGTAATACTTATATGTACCCACCCATGACATTTTATACCCCAATGAATGCTTACATGTACCCACCCATGACATTTTATACCCATGTAATACTTATATGTACCACCCATGACATTTACCCATGTAATACTTACATGTACCCACCAGACATTTTATACCCCATGTAATACTTACATGTACCCACCCTGACTTTTTTATCCCCATGTAATACTTACATGTACCTACCCATGACATTTGATACCCCATGTAATACTTCTAATGTACCCACCCATGACATTTTATGCACCATGTAATACTTAATGTACCTACCCATGACATTTTATACCCATGTAATACTACATGTACCCCCCAATGACATTTTATACCCCATGTAATCTTATGTCCCCCCCCATGACATTTAACCCCATGTATACTTACATGTACGCACCCATGACATTTTATAACCCATGTATAATACTTACATGTACCCACCCATGACATTTATACCCATGTAATACTTACATGTACCCACCCATGACATTTTATACCCATGTAATACTTACATGTACCCACCCATGACATTTTATACCCCATGTAATACTTACATGTACCCACCCATGACATTTTATACCCCATGTAATACTTACATGTACCCCCAACCCATGACATGTTTATACCCCATGTAATACTGACATGTACCCACCATGACATTTTATACCCCATGTAATACTTACTGTACCCACCCATGACATTTTATACCCCATGTAATACTTACATGTACCAACCCATGACATTTTACCCATGTAATACTTACATGTACCCCCATGACATTTTATACCCCATGTAATACTTACATGTACCCACCCTGACATTATACCCCATGTAATACTTACATGTACCCACCCATGACTTTGTATACCCCATGTAAACTGCATGCATTCTCTGTATCTCTAGGTTCGGAAACTAGGTAATTTCCCACGTGGCCCCCACGAGCCCCCTCTGCAGGTAAATAGGTATACAGGTATATAGGTATACAGGTATATAGGTATACAGGTATAATAGGTATAAAGGTTACAGTGTTGAACGTTAATATGAAAGTGAATAAAAACGAGGAAGTGTTTTGGGTTTTTTTCCCTGAATTCCCCGTTTTAAATTCTCTTTATTGAACAGTTAGAGCCTGCGATCTTTGACAAAAAAACGCCCCAAGGCTTCAGCTTCTGAAAACCAGACAAGTTCATCTCTATTTAACACAAGGGGAAGTTAACCCTTTACTGTAGGATTAAAGGCAACATGTAGGCACTTGTTCATCTGAGCAGACCAATAAAGCATTTACATTTATTTATGTGGCTATTAATCAAAAAACATATTCAAAAACAAGTGTTCATATATACCGTATAACCCTCTTAAATAGGACACATCTGGGTAACTAATGTTAATGAAAAGCACGCCATCGGTGGGCTAATAGAGTATACAAGAACATGCAGAGACTGCCTTGCTGTCTATGGAAATCTAGCTAGGCTTTTCAGTATGTATACTGTATAATTTTATTTAAAGCACCACTCTTATACATAATAAAATACAGAGTATAACAAATAAGGGGATAAGTGTATTAAACAGAGAATGACATAATAAATTTCATATTAGGTTAAGAATACATTTAAAATATAAAAGAAGTGAGGGTTTATAACCATCGCCCCTTTATACCATCACCCCCTTTATAACATCTCGCCCCCTTTATTACATTGCCCCTTTATACATTGCCCCCTTTGTAACATTGCACCCTTTAAACATTGCCCCTTCATAACATTCACCCTTTTAATAACATCACCCGCTCTTATAACATTGCCCCCTTTATAACGTCACCCACTTTATAACATCGCCCCAATTATAACATTGCCCCTTTAAACATCACCCCTTTGTAACATTGCACCCTTTGTAACATGCCACCCTTTGTAACATGCACCCCCTCTATAATATCGCCCCCTTTATAACATTGCCCCCTTTATAACATTACCCACACCCTTTAAAACATTGCCCCCTTCATAACATCACCCCTTTAATAACATCACCCTCTCTATAACATCGCCCTTTATAACATTGCCCCCGTTATAACATCACCCACTTTATAACGATGCCCCAATTATAACATCACCCCTTTTATAACATCACCCCTTTTAACATCACCCTCTCTATAACATTGCCCCCTTTATGACATCATCCCTTTTATAACTCACCCCTTATAGCATCGCCCACTCTATAACATCACCCCTCTATAACATCACCCTCTTATAACCATCGCCCCCTCTATAACATCGCCCCTTTATAACATCACCCCTTTTAAATATCACCCTCTCTATAATATGGCCCCCTTTATGACATCATCCCTTTTATAACATCACCCTTATAACATTGCCCACTCTATAACATCACCCCTCTATAACATCACCCCTTATAACATCACCCCTCTATAATATCACCCCTTATAACATCGCCCCCCTCTATAACATCGCCCCCTTTAACATCACCCCTTTTATAACATCACCTCTCTAAAACATGCCCCCTTATATAACGTCACCCACTTTATAACATCGCCCCAATTATAACATCGCCCCTTTAACATCGCCCCCTTTATAACATTGCCCTCTTTGTAACATTGCACCCTTTGTAACCTTTGTAACATCACCCCTCTATAATAACGCCCACTTTATAACATCGCACCCTTTATAACATTGCCCCCTTATAAACATCACCCCCTTAAAACATTGCCCCTTCAGAACCCACCCCTTTTATAACATCACACCCCTCTATAACATCGCCTTTATAACATTCTCGATCGGAAAGTTCGAATATATCCTTAACTTTCGGTATGTGGGTAGTTTGTTTCGGAGTTAATGTTTTTTACCACCCCTTCAAATGGATAGCGTTTGGTAACCCCCTCTCAAGTATCATTGATTGTTCTGTAACCCTGAAACGTACTCGTTCGGTAACCACTCAAATGTACCATTCAGAACCTACAATATGTATGTCCAGTAACCCTCACATGTAGCGTGTTTAACCTACAATGTACCATGATTGATACTGGTAACCTCAGTTAGTCGAAGCCCCGAATGTATCGTTTCAGTAACCCTCCAACTGGCCATAACCCTGCTTCGCCATTTTTAAATTGACCTCATAATGATATATTAAGTAGTATTTTTATTAAACAAGTTTGGTAATATTTACATGTTCCCCAGACCATTTCCCGGAGGTCAAGCCATATTACAGTAAGTTACCATTGTATTTTATTTAATCTGAACTCTCTCGAAACTGTTGTCTCCCATTGACTCTTAATAGGTTTAGTTTTGAACTTCCAAACTTTACTGAAGTTCGGCCACTCTCTCACAATGGGATAAACAATAATTAATAATTACATTAAGAAGTCCATGGTCTCTCGTCTTTATACCACAGTGTTAGTAGTGTTTCTCTAGCCACTAAAGGGGAGGAGGAAAGCCTTGAAATTCGGTTAGTTTATTCTAGACATTTCCATTGTAAACTGCATTTAAACTGATTCTTACCTATTTTACTTTGTGCGATATCAAAAAAAAACTTTCAACATCACAATGAATTGGGGGTCTTTACATTTTGCCTGTGGATAAAAAGAAGGAAGATGGAAATATTATGTTCCATATCTCTGGATACACATATTAAAGTAAAAAGGTGGATCTCCTTGCTGGAGATGAGTATTAGAAACCTTAGAGGCTCCCAAAACTACAATGCCCATATTGAAATCCTGGTCACCGATTTCCAGGTTATAACAAACGGGATATTTTGGAAACACAGCCAAATACTCGGACAGCAGCAGGACTGAGGGAAGTGTTGTGAGGGAGCTGTTCAGGATTAGTTGGATAAGTGGGTGCCCACATTACAGACACAGCCCTGAGCGTTCTCCCATGTAAAGTATATACTGTTCAGGACTGCACATTTCCTCAGCCGTGGGAATCCTCAGGCCGTTTGGAGATCACAAGGCAAAGGTGAATGTTCATCGGCCTTGGAATGATAGAAAAGGAATTAAAGGAGTGGTCACACACATTAACGATAAAGGGCCAATCTCATCGGTACTGACAGAATGTGTTGTACCAGCTTTAAGATAGTAGAGGATAGTTTTTAGAGAGTAAGCAAAAGTGGTTGTATTGGTTATTGGTTTGTGTCTCCATAATATTTAAGTTCCCCTTTAAATAATCTATCTATTCATTCAGAACCATGATTACAGACCCAGTTATATTCGTCAGTCCATCAATAAACCTAACATCCACCTCTCCAATGAACTGATAACTATAATATTCTATTCTTTAATTTCCCCGGTTGGTTTTGTAGATTTTCCACTTCTGTGACTTTAATTTTTTTGGTGGGGAGGGGGATTTAAACCCCGATCGCTGGGAGTTTCCTTTTGATAAGAGGATTTCAGAGTCTCCTTCATTAAATATCAACGCTCTCTCTCATGGTTAATAGTATTGCTTGAAAACGGATTAATTTAAAGAAAAACGTTTTACTTTCAAAAATGAAATTATTTTTTTTTCCACTTGAAAATTCATTTCATCCACAAGGAAAGTGCCTGGAGGCAAACAGCTACCCAGACCAAAACCTCCGAAAATGTCTCTTCATAAACCAGGTCCTCAGCGGGACCAACCTCCATTCTGATAAATGACGAAAAGTGACCTTTAATGGTCCACAGAATGACATTTATTTTTATTCATTCAGAGAGTTAAGATCTGCATTTCAAAACCTGTCAGTTTGTACATCACCACAAATACTCATTCATCTTTTGTTAATTAAGGTTTAACCATAAGGGCAAGTCTATCCTTAAAACAAAAAAAGCTTGGTGACTTGTCAATATCTGCCCACACTACCAGTTTATTACCTTACTACCTTACATGCATTGAGCCTTCAGGGCTAGGACGAGAGACATTATCGCTCTCTATTGCCCGAGGCTGATCACTGCCCTCAGTGCATTGTGAATGGGGTAAGCTACCTATTACCAATCTTAACGCTAGCTTCTGCTGGCATGAACAATTCATCTTAAAGAGCCTTTATCGCTCGGTTTTGACGATTAACAGCGCGGGTTCTGCATAACGCCGCAACTGCTGTAGCTGTGTCTTAAAAGTCTGTAAACCTATGATACCTTAATGTGACTTTAAGCACAAATAGCCAAAAAGACTCTCGGTACATAGCCCTGCAGATATTTTAAATATAGTTCTATTCTGTTCTGGCAAGGTGTTGCCTTCTCCCTCTGCTCAGTGAGAACTATAAGCTTGAGCATGTGCAGAGAGGAGGCAGCAGGGGAATCATCAGTCAATCATTGGTTGTGATGTCAGCAGTCACCAGCCTTGATTGACAGCATGGAGGGCGGAGCCAGCTTACTCTGCCAGAATGGGGACAATAATTATCATTAAATATCTGTGTTAGTAATGCAGGTAATAATGTGCTTAATATATCAGTTGTGGTTGGGGGCAGTGGTATTTTATTTTAAGGGGGGACTTGCCCTTAATTGATTTGTTCCGTTAATGAAAAGGAAACTTTAAAAAGGGTTTTACTTTTGCTGTTAATTGGCATCAGCCAATCAGATGTGAGCTTTTATACGGGTTACTCACAACATTTGATTGGTGGGTATAGATTTCTCACTCTGTAACTAGAGTTTATTAGGGAATCCGTATTGGTAATAATACTATAGTAGTCACTGACGCCAAGGAGACCTGGATCCAGGTGTCGGAGAAGACCTCACCATTGGTCTTTTCCACTCAACGTTCGCTATGTTTCAGTTCCTTTGCCAAGTTCAGACCAAGGCCCAATGTCCGGGAAAGGTCTCGTCCTCAAACAAACTGGCGCTTGGTTATTTGAATTCTTTTCAGTGAATCATAATTCTGATTTTAAAACCTTCTGGGGTTTCTTATTCATGGTCAAGCTTTGGGCGTCTGTTTGAATATTGGGTCCGGGGTTCTGCATTCTGTTAATAATAAAAATGTCATGGTTCTCACATGAAAATGATTCAGTATTTCTATATCTGGAGCTGGTAAGGTTTGTTATGTATTATGGACAAATTGTCGCTAAAGGTTTTTATGAATCTAGGTCATTGTATCGAAACACACTGAGCCCACTCAAGTCCTCATCATGGTCTCCATCCATTACCCTAAGTTGACTAGGAAGGAGGAGACCCTCTAGACCTTATATAAACATCCCCGGGTTCTACAACTTCTCAATTCTATTCTACCACCCAAACAAGAACCTAAACATTGAGGAGACCAAACAAACTTTTAGCAAACGCGTGGTCCAACCCTGGTCAAGATCTCAAGGAGAAGGAAGTTCTTTGAGGAAAGCAAGGTGCAGTGTTTCCTCCCAGAGGACACTGTGCTTCCAGAGATAATTATATTATTATTATTGATTATATAGCGCCAACAGCTTCCGTGGCGCTTTAAATTACATAGTCGTACATACATACAGGGTAATACATGTTATATAAAGTCATACATATACATACACAGTAAAGTGAGGATTTTCTTACAGCAATACCGTGATACAATTGGAGAGAGGACCCTGCCCAAAGAGCTTACAGTCTAGAGGATATGGGGGTGGAGATTATGTTGTGGGAATCGGTAAAGATCATTTTGATGATACCTATGTCATTTTCTACATCTACTACTTAATGGAAGAAGCTTCCATTTTGTTAGCCTTACAGAATGCATGTGAAACACATGACTGTGCCTTACCTGTGTGTTGGTGTATTAAGCCCTGTGTGGCCCAGGGGTGGTGTGTGTCACCTGAATTATTTTCAGACAGCATTCCCCGTGCTTTCAATTAACTCCGACACTTGTTATTCTAGATGAACCTGCTTGGATTTATGAGGAGGTGAAGTTACATAACATCCCTTAGTAGTACAGTTAGTGATCCACAGGTGGAATGGATTATGTTTTAGGAAGATTAATAAACTTCTCCATCTCAGCCTAGGACTCAATGTAAATGGACTAAATCTCAGATTCTATTGTCTGAGGACATGGGGTCCTGTCTTGTTACATTCATTGCATCCAGAATAATAGAATATACAGCCCATAAGAAACATGTTTTAAATATAATAACAAACTAATTGATTGTTTGTGTCTTCCCAGGTCTCTGCACAGAGTTAATGAAACAATGAAAAACTCTTTGGAACTTTCAGTAAATTTATTCTGTAAATTTCAGCCTTGGAGGAGAAAGATCAAAGACAGAAAGAACAGGAGGTCTGACAGTTACCAGCCACATGGACACACATGATAGTCTTATCAACCGAATGAATTCCATGTATCGTACATGTGAGTTACCACACAGCTCTATCATGTCTACACTAGTCAGTCATTTTTTTTATATTTCACTTCTCACCCCCCCCCCCCACTCCCTCCCGTGAATCTCAGGAAGTTGCAAGAGTCTTTGTCTTGAACTTTAAACATTGGGACTGTCCTGCAGATCCAGGACTGTAAGTAAGTACTATGGAGATTAAAGGAAACTAATGGTAAGTTGTAATACTTACATGTACCCACCCAGACATTTATACCCCATGTAATACTTACATGTACCCCATGACCATTTATACCCCATGTAATTATTAATGTACCTACCCATGACTTATTATACCCAGTAATACTTCATGTACCCACCCATGACATTTATTACCCCATGTAATACTTATATGTACCTACCCATGACATTTTATACCGAAAGTAATATTACTACCCACCCATACATTTATACCCAGTATACTTACATGTACCCACCCATGACACTTTTATACCCCATTAATACTTATATGTACGCACCCATGACATTTTATACCCCATGTAATACTTACATGTACGCACCCATGACATTTTATACCCCATGTAATACTTACAGTACCCACCCATGACATTTATACCCAATGTAATACTTATGTACGCACCCATGACATTTTATACCCATGTAATGACTTACATGTGCGCACCATGACATTTTATACCCATGTAATACTTATATGTACCCACCCCATGACATTTATACCCCATGTAATACTTACATGTACGCACCCATGACATTTTATACCCCATGTAATACTTACTATGCCCTGTAAACAAACCACCCATGACATTTTATACCCCATGTAATACTTATATGTACGCACCATGACATTTATACCCATGTAATACTTATATGTACCCCACCATGACATTTTATACCCCATGTAATACTTACATGTACGCCCACCCATGACATTTTATACCCCATGTAATATTACATGTACCCACCATGACATTTATACCCCATGTAATACTTATATGTACGCACCCATGACATTTTATACCCCATGTAATACTTACATGTACGCACCCATGACATTTGTACCCTAGAATATTACATGTACCACCATGACATTTTATACCCCATGTATATACTTATATGTACGCACCCATGACATTTTATACCCCATGTAAACTTACATGTACGCCCCATGACATTTATACCCCATGTAATACTTACATGTACCCACCCATGACATTTTATACCCCATGTAATACTATATGTACCCCACCCATGACATTTTATACCCAATGTAATACTTATATGGACCTACCCATGCCATTATACCCATGTAATGCTTACATGTACCCACCCATGACATTTTATACCCAATGTAATACTTATATGTCCTACCCATGACATTTATACCCCATGTAATACTTACATGTGCCCACCCATGAAATTTTATTTACCCCTGTCATACATGTACCCACCCATGACATTTTATACCCCATGTAATACTTATATGTACCCACCCATGACATTTTATACCCAATGTAATACTTATATGTACCTACCCATGACATTTTATACCCCATGTAATACTTACATGTGCGCACCCATGACATTTTATACCCAATGTAATACTTACATGTACGAACCCATGCATTTTATAACCAATGATAATACTATAGTACCCACCCATGACATTTTATACCCCATGTAATATTACATGTACCCACCCATGACATGTTATACCCAATGTAATACATATGTACCACCCATGACACATTTTATACCCCATGTAATACTACATGTACCACCCATGACATTTATACCCCATGTAATACTTACATGTACCACCCATGACATTTTATACCCATGTAACTACTTATATGTACCTACCCATGACATTTTATACCCCATGGTAATAACTTACATGTACGCACCCATGACATTTTATCCCCATGATAATACTTATATGTACCACCCATGACATTTATACCCCATGTAATACTTAATGTCCCACCATGACATTTTATACCCCATGTAATACTTACATGGCCACCCATGTACATTTATATACCCCATGTAATACTAATGTACGCACCCATGACATTTTATACCCCATGTAATACTTACATGTACCACACCCATGACATTTTATTACCCCATGTAATACTTACATGTACCCACCCATGACATTTTATAACCCCATGTAATACTACATGTACCACCCATGACATTTTATACCCCATGTAATACTACATGTACCACCCATGACATTTATACCCCATGTAAATTACTTAATGTACCACCCATGACATTTTAACCCCATGTAATACTTACATGTACCCACCCAGAATTTTTATACCCCAGTATACTTACATGTACCCCACCCATGACATTTTATACCCCATGGACTACTGGACATTGTACCAACCAACAGTAACCCATGTGAATTTAACATGTACCCACCCAATGACATTTTATACCCCATGTAATACTTACATGTACCCACCCATGACATTTTATACCCCATGTAATACTTACATGTACCCACCCATGACATTTTATACCCCATGTAATACTTACATGCACTTTCTACCTCTCAGTGTATCCCTTAGGGTCCAAATTTTCCCACGTGGCCCCCACAGCCTCCCTCTGCAGGTAAATAGGTATACAGGTATATAGGTATACAGGTATATAGGTATACAGGTATATAGGTATAAAGGTTTACAGTGTTGAACGTTAATATGAAAGTGAATAAAAACGAGGAAGTGTTTGTGGGTTTTTTTCCCTGAATTCCTCCGTTTTTAAATTCTCTTTATTGAACAGGTTAGAGCGCGACTTATTGACAAAAACGCCCCAAGGCTTCAGCTTCTGAAAACCAAGACAAGTTCATCTCTATTTACACAAAGGGTGAAGTTAAACCCTTTACTGTAGGATTAAAGGCAACATGTAGGCACTTGTTCATCTGAGCAGACACAATAAAGCATTAAATACATTTATTTATGTGGCTATTAATCAAAAAACATAATTCAAAAAAACAAGTGTTCATATATACCGTATAACCCTCTTTAAATAGGACACATCTGGGTAACTAATGTTAATGAAAAGCACGCCATCTGGTGGGCTAATAGAGTATTACAAGAACAGTGCAGAGACTGCCTTGCTGTCTATGGAAATCTAGCTAGGCTTCTTCAGTATGTATGACTGTATAATTTTATTTATAAAGCACCACTCTTATACATAATAAAATACAGAGTATACAAATAAGGGGATAAGTGTAATTAAACAGAGAATGACATAAATAAAGTTTCATATATAGGTTAAGAATACATTTATAAATATATAAAAGAAGTGAGGGGTTTATACCATCGCCCCTTTATACCATCACCCCTTTATAACATCGCCCCCTTTATTACATTGCCCCTTTATAACATTGCCCCCTTTGTAACATTGCACCCTTTAAAACATTGCCCCCTTCATAACATCACCCCTTTTATAACATCACCCTCTCTATAACATTGCCCCCTTTATAACGTCACCCACTTTATAACATC
>JAACNH010000535.1:145358-159154 GCA_019447015.1 Hymenochirus boettgeri
GCCCCAATTAAAACAACATTGCCCCTTTAGAACATCACCCCCTTTGTAAACATGCACCATTGTAAACATGCCCTTTGTAATCCCCCTCTATAATATCGCCCCCTTAAACATTCCCCCTTTATAACAGTACCCCTTTAAAACATTGCCCCCTTCATAACATCACCCTTTAATAACATCACCCTTCTATAACATCGCCCTTATAAACATTGCCCCCCGTTATAACATCACCCACTTAAACAGTGCCCCAATATAACACACCCCTTTAACATCACCCTTTTATAAACATTCACCCTCTCTAAACATGCCCCCTTTATGACATCATCCCTTTTATAACATACACCCTATAAGCATCGCCCACTCTATAACATCACCCCTCTATAACATCACCCCTTATAACATCGCCCCCTCTATAACATCGCCCCCTTTATAACATCACCCTTTTAAATATCACCCTCTCTATAATATTGCCCCCTTTATGACATCATCCCTTTTATAACATCACCCCTTATAGTATCGCCCACTCTATAACATCACCCCTCTATAACATCACCCCTTATAACATACCCTCTATAATATCACCTTATAACATCGCCCCCTCTATAACATCGCCCCCTTTAAACATCACTCCTTTTATAACACACCTCTCTATAACATCGCCCCTTTATAACGTCACCCACTTTATAACATCGCCCCAATTATAACATCGCCCCTTTATAACATCACCCCCTTTATAACATTGCCCTCTTTGTAACATTGCACCTTTGTAAACCTTTGTAACATACCCTCATTAATAACGCCCACTTTATAACATCGCACCCTTATAAACATTGCCCCCTTATAACATCACCCCCTTTAAAAACATGGCCCTTATAAACCACCCCTTTAAAATCACCCTCTTATAACATCGCCCTTTATAACATTGCACCCCGTATAACATCACCCACTTTATAACATTGCCCCAATTATAACACCACCCCTTTTATAACATCACCCTCTCTATAACATTGCCCCCTTTATGACATCATCCCTTTTATAACATCACCCCTTATAGCATCGCCCACTCTATAACATCACCCCTCCTATAACATCACCCCTTATAACATCGACCCCTCTATAACATCGCCCCCTTTATAACATTGCCCCCCTTTATAATATCACCCCTCTATAATATCACCCTTTATAACATGCCCCTCTATAACATCACCCTCGATAACATCACTCCTCATAACATCACCCCGAACATT
The DNA here is from genome assembly GCA_019447015.1 of Hymenochirus boettgeri. Classification (NCBI taxonomy): domain Eukaryota; kingdom Metazoa; phylum Chordata; class Amphibia; order Anura; family Pipidae; genus Hymenochirus; species Hymenochirus boettgeri. The sequence goes on from JAACNH010000535.1 coordinate 146,603, forward strand.
GCCCACTCTATACAGCAACCCCTCATAAACATCACCCTTATAACATCGCCCCCTTTATAAACATCCCCTTATAACATCACCCTTATAACATCGCCACTCTATAACATCCCCCCCTCTATAACATCACCCCGTTATAACCCACCCTTATAACATCGCCCACTCTATAACATCACCCCCTCTATAACATCACCACACTATAACATCGCCCACTCTAAACACCACCCCCTTAAACATCACACCCTCTATAACATCACCCCTCTAGAAATCGCCCCATTTATAAACATCCCCCTCTATAACATCACCCTTTATGACATCGCCCCCTTATAACACATCACCCCCTCTGATGACATCACCCCTTATACATCGCCCCTTTATAAACATCACCCCCTCTATAACATCCCCCCCTCTAGAACATCACCCCCTCTAGAACATCACCCCCTTTATAAACATCACCCCCTCTATAATATCGCCCCCTTTAGAACATCACCCCCTCTATAACATCACCCCTTTATGACATTGCCCCCTTTAGAACATCACCCCTCTATAACATCACCCCTATGACATTGCCCCTCTATAACATCACCCCCTCTATAACATCACCCTCTAGAACATCCCCCCCTATAACATCGCCCCCTTTATAACATCCCCCCTCTATAACATCACCCCTTATAACATCGCCCCCTTTAAAACATGCCCCCTTTTATACAATCCACCCCCTCTATAACATCACCCCTTTATGACATCGCCCCCTTTTATAACATCGCTCCCTCTAAACATCGCCCTTTATGATATCGCCCTCATGGTATGCAACCGCAGAGATATTTGTAGTGGATTTATAGTAGTAGTAGATTTATCGGTTTGACAGAGTCAAGTAAAGTAAAATAATAATAATTAATAAGAGAAAGAAAACTGCGGACAGAGGGTTTGGAGACTGTTCAGTACGAGAAGATTTCATTTCTGTGTTCAATGGAAAAAGTTTAGACACATTTTAGGTCTTTGTTATCACCTAGATTTAAAGGCAATGAGAGGTTTCTGGTTATTTTCCCTTAATAAAGCTACAAAGTTGAAGTTAATTGAGTTTTTATTTCCGTTTAATTTTCACACAAAACTTACTGGTTTGGTTATCTCATCCACAATCAGGAAACGTAGAGTCTGAGCATTAAAGGGAACGCTAAAGGTTTAAAGAATTAAAGGTTGAATCCCCCACAAATTATATTGCTAAGGGGACCCAAAATGGCGGACCAGTACAGCAGTGTGGATGGTCAGTTCCCTCTGGTACCGGTGTACATTGGATCAGGCAGGGGAATTACTGGCACATTTCCCAGGTAAGTAGTAGTTCTGTGGAGGGAAGTGGTTTGGACACAGTAATATTCTTCTCCGTGTAGAGATCTGACCTTGTCACCATGCCATTGGCAATGAATGTTACATCACAGACACTGAATGTTACATCACAGGACACGAAGAGTTACAGTCACAGACACTGAATGTTACTCACGCACGAATGTTACACACAGACACTCAGTTCCCTCTCCCCCAACAGGAAGGTTCCAGGTATTTATCAAAAGAGGGAAGACAATTAAAAAGTTAAAATAATTGTATTAACCCATTAACCTGGAAACGGCGGTTAAAGGATTGATAAATTGTCTTTCTGAGAAATTCCTAATGGTCACTCTGCTTATACGCTGTGTGAATTGGGCATCTATTTCTTTCAATACAATGAATAGCCTCAAATTTATCCAAGGTGCAGTGATTGTCCCAGCCAGTTATCCAATCAGGAGAGCTGATTAACTGACCTTGGTTACATAACAAGGTCACACAGCACATGATATTTCAATGCATTCATCCAATTAACACAAAGTTCTAATTACCACAACCTGGAGCTGTATCAACAATTCATTTACATATACAAATAACGGATCCAAACCCTCCCGTCGCTGTTTCAGATCATTTATATATATATATATACTCCAGTTATATAGTTATAAAGTTATATTTTAAACACTGTTGAAGATGAAATATTATTAAATAAAAATAAAGTGTTATTCCTGGAATTCCAAAAGAATGTGGGTCCAGACTCACTTTACCAGATCCCAGAATAGAGGTGTTTAAAGATTGGACGAGATTGAATGGGGTCTGTGGGCCAGTTGGATGGTGTTGGGGAGGGGTGCCGGAAGACCCCACCATCCCTCCTACAACATAGAGGTGTAAGTAAATGGTAACTAGAAAGGAAGTTAAGTAAAAACTTTGAATTTGGCTTGAAAGACCGCACATTCAGAAGGGAATTGTGTGGTTTGTTGCTGCTGATTTTAAAACTCAATAATGCCAATGAAGAGGATATTGTTGTTTTTACTTTACCCTTTAAAATGTCACATGAATAAAGGCAGGTCAGTTGGTGTGTGTGTATTCATATCAGGTTGGGGATTAAAATACTACTTCTTTGTGATTGGTCAAAATGGGTTTTTTGACTATTGTACCCTTTAATATGGTGCCATGGAAATGGAGGTGAGTCAGTAGGAGTGTTGTACCTGGATCAGGTTGGAAGTTAAAAAAACAAACTTTGATTATTGATCAAAATGAATATTTTTTTACATAGTTACCCTTTCATATAGCCTGCATGTAATGGATAAGAGATGAGTAGGTGTGTGTACTAGTGTCAGGTTGGGGGTTAAAAAAAAACAAACTTTTTTGATGATTGGTCAAAATAGTTTTTTGACTTTAGTACCCTTTAAGTAGGGCTGCAACAGTAAGGATAAGTAGTAGATCAGTAGGTGGGTGTGACCAGTGCCGGGTTAGGGGCTTAAAAAAACAACTTTTTTGATGACTGGTCAAAAAATATTTTTGACTTTTGTTACCCTTTAGGTATGGCTGCAACAGTAATGGATAAGTAGATCAGTAGGTGTGTGTACTGGGTCGGGTTGGGGGTTTAAAAAACAAAACTCTTTTGATTATTGATCCAAATTTATCTTTTATTGAGAAAAATCTAAATTATTTTATTTGACTTTAGTTACCCTTTAAGTATGGCTGCCACAGTAATGGACAAGTAGATCAGTAGATTGTGTAGGTCTGGTTGAGGGGGTATGTCTCTTTTTTGTGGTTTACAACCATAAAACCCATCTTATTGAAGAAAAAAAATCTAAATTAGTTTGTTTGGCTTTATTACCCTTAAGTATGGCTGCCCAAAGGAATAAAGGGTAGGTCAGTAGGTGCGGGGTATATGTTTTTTGCATGTATGACTATATAACTAACATTTATTGATGATTGTTTAAAATTTGTTTTTGACTATAGTTACGCTTTAAATATGGTTCCATGGGAATGGAAAGGTAGGTCAGTAGGTGGGTGTACCTGTGTCGGGGGTTGGGGATATCACCTTTTGTATTTAGACATGAAACAAACTGTTTTTGATCACATGACCCTAAAACATTGAAATGTCCACAATTGAGGATTGTTACCATTATAGTCTATGGGAAAAAATGTCCGGAAATTCGCCAATAACGCGTAACGCTTCCGCGGATTCCTTAGCTAGAAGATAGCACATCTCCTATATGCCCCACAGTCTGTACCAGATTTCATGTCTCTAGCCTCAAAAACTGTGGGAGGAGATACGGTCCCAAAAAAGCGGAGAATAAAACGGAGAAGAAAAAAGAGAAAGAAGTAGAAAGACAGGAATTTGGCTTTTTCAAGCCAAATTATAAATGGGTTGACTGTTTAACCTGGAATCTCATGGATGGTAGGAACAGGAAGCTAAATCTATTGATGGATCACCGTGCGTGTAATTATTTCTAATAAATATTCACCAGACGTTAGTCCATCTGAATTTTAAATATCCCTTGATTTTTAAATTTATTAGGGCCCTTTAAGGGGGATAACTACAGAAAAGGCTCCGAGCACTACAATAGTCTCCTTGGACATATTAATAAAGGATTGCTATCGGCAATAACCCATTATCCATTTATATCCATTATTGCAGTTAAAAAATTGCAAAAAAATGACTCTAGGACCTTTTCAGCTGTCCATCATAAACTTTCTGCTATGTGCAGTTGTACGTTGTATTAGATTTATGGGAAATTCGTTCTCCCAGTGCAACCTCATAGTGATTACTGAGGCATGCTTGCCCTCACAGATAGTCAGATTAGTCAGGGGGGATAATACAAAAAATACTTCCATGGCCCTTGAAAGATTTTGTCATGAAGCTTAACTATTTTCAATGAATACCAACCTTCTTGTGAATTATGTATTTAATCTCTTATTTCTATTCAACGCAGAATTCACACGATGAATCAAACGGTAACCACGTGACAGCCCCGATCCCATTTCGCAAGCAGCGCACTCAGTGTAATCAAGGCAAAGGAAGATGATTTAATGTGTAATCTGCTGCGTTACTAATGACTGTGTTACTGGATCAAACAGCCATAATGGCCATGAATTGAAAGAACGGATGGCGCCAGCCTTATAGAAATGTCACAATACTAATTAGAATTCAGTTGAGTGGTAATTATTCTGTTGGGGGGGAGCCCAAAATATCGGTGTTGGATCGTTCGACATTAATAACAGGGAATAATGAGTAAACAACGAAACCAAATAACAGAATCTTCTTTATTCATGTACAGGACTAATCATTGGGAAAATGAGTAACGATGAAACAAAATAACAGAATCTTCTTATTCATGTACAGGACTAATCATTGGGAATAATGAGTAACGATGAAAACAAATAACACAATCCTTTATATTGTACGGACTTTTCATGAAAATGAGTAACGATTGAAACAAAATAACAGAATTTTTTATTCATGTACAGGACTAATCATTGGGAATAATGAGTAACTGATGAAACAAAATAACAGAATCCTTTTTATTCTTGTACGGACTTTTATTGCAAATGAGTAACGATGATGAAACAAAATAACAGAATCTTCTTATCATGTACAGGACTAATCATGGGAATAATGGAGTAACGATGAAACAAAATAACACATCCTCTTTATTCTTGTACTGGACTTCATTGAAAATGAGTAACTATGATGAAACGAAATAACAGAATCATCATTATTCATGTACAGGACTAATCATTGGTTCGCCAAGTGACTTTTAAAATATTACATGTATTTATTCAGTGGGTCTTTGTTAAAGGGACGGTATCCGTACAAAAAAGAGAAATTACAAAATTATTTACTTTAAGCAGACTGAACAATAAAATATTTCTGTATTGTCCAATGTACTGATCCCAACCTTTTAAAATCCAAATAGTTTATTTACAGCTGAATAACTTGCAGCATGTGTGGCTGCACAAATATTGACCCTGAGAATACAGAAAGGTATCATGTGGTGCACTTGTCAATTGTCGCAAATTTAAAAAATGAATTGAAAATATGAATGAAGCTGGTTGTGGCCATGTCAATTATTGGTATAGTAGCAGTGGAAGAAAGTTATATATGTAGGTAGTAGAGTAGCATGCAGGGTAGTTAAATTGTAGTGAGGTTGAGTGTTAATGTAAGGTAATTAAAATAGTTGGTGTAGTGAGTGTAAGTAGTAATGAGATTAGTTACACTGTAGTAGGTGAGTAGTAATGTAGGGTAGTTACATTGTAGTAGGTTGAGTAGTAATGTAGGGTAATTACATTGTAGTTGGTTGAGTAGTAATGTAGGGTAGTTACATTGTAGTAGATTGAGTAGTAATGTAGGGTAGTTACATTGTAGTAGGTTGAGTAGTAATGTAGGCTAGTTATATTGTAGTTGGTAGAGTAGTAATGTAGGGTATTTACATTGTAGTTGGTAGAGTAGTAATGTAGGGTGGTTACATTGTAGTAGGTTAAATAGCAATGTATGGTAGTTACATTGTAGTTAGTAGAGTAGTAATGTAGGGTAATTACATTGTAGTTGGTTGAGTAGTAAAGTAGGATAGTTATATTGAAGTTGGTAGAGTAGTAATGTAGGGTAATTACATTGTAGTTGATTAAGTAGTAATGTAGGCAATACATGTAGTTGGTTTGAGTAATGTAGGGTAGTAACATTGTAGTTGGTTGAGTAGTAAAGTAGGATAGTTACATTGAAATTGGTAGACTAGTAATGTAAAGTAATTACATTGTAGTAGGTTGAGTCTTAATGTAGGGTAGTTACATTGTAGTAGGTTGAGTAGTAATGTAGGATAGTTACATTGAAGTTGGTAGAGTAGTAATGTAGGGTAATTACATTGTAGTTGGTTGAGTAGTAATGTAGGGTAGTTGCATTGTAGTAGGTTGAGTCATAAAGTAGGATTGTTATATTGAAGTTGGTAGAGTGTAATGTTGGCTAATTACATGAAGTTGATTGAGTTAGTAATGTAGGGTAATTACATTGTAGTGTTGAGTAGTATAATGTAGGGAAGTTTAGTTGGTAGTTGTAGAGTAGTAAAGTAGGGTAGTTACATTGAAGTTGGTAGAGTAGTAATGGAGGGTAATTACTTTGAAGTTGATTGATGTAATGTATGGGATAAATTATAATTACATTGTAGTTTGTTGAGTAGTAATGTAGGGTAGTCACATTGTAGTAGGTTGATGTTAAAGTAGGATTGTACATTGAAGTGGAGAGTAGTAATGTAGGGTAATTACATTGAAGTTGATTGAGTAGTAATGTAGGGTAATTACATTGTAGTTGGTAGAGTAGTAATGTAGGGTAGTTACATTGTAGTTGGTTGAGTAGTAAAGTAGGATAGTTACATTGAAGTTGGTAGAGTAGTAATGTAGTGTAATTAACATTGTAGTTGGTAGAGAGTAATGTAGGGTAATTACATTGTGTAGTTTGTTGAGTAGTAATGTAGGGTGGTTACATTGTAGTAGATTGAATAGCAATGTATGGTAGTTACATTGTAGTTAGTAGAGTAGTAATGTAGGGTAATTACATTGTAGTTGGTTGAGTAGTAAAGTAGGATAGTACATTGAGTTGTGGTAGAGTAGTAATAAGGGTAATTACATTGAAGTTGGTTGAGTAGTAATGTAGGGTAGTTACATTGTAGTAGGTTGAGTAGTAAAGTAAGATAGTTACATTGAAGTTGGTAGAGTAGTAATGTAGGGTAATTACATTGTAGTTGGTTAAGTAGTAATGTAGGCTAATTACATTGTAGTTGGTTGAGTAGTAATGTAGGGTAGTAACATTGTAGTTGGTTGAGTAGTAAAGTAGGATAGTTACATTGAAATTGGTAGACTAGTAATGTAAAGTAATTACATTGTAGTAGGTTGGTGCTAATGTAGGTAGTTACATTGTAGATAGGTGAGTAGTAATGTAGAGAGTACATTGAAGTTGTAGTAGAGTGAGTAATGTAGGTAATTACATTTTAGTTGGTTGAGTAGTAATGTAGGGTAGTTTGCATTGTAGTAGGTGAGTAGATAAAGTAGGATGTTACATGAAGTTGGTATGAGTAGTAATGTTGGGTAATTAAATTGAAGTTGATGAGTAGTAATGTAGGGTAATTACATTGTAGTTGGTTGAGTAGTAATGTAGGGAAGTACATGTAGTTGGTAGAGTAGTAAAGTAGGGTAGTTACATTGAAGTTGGTAGAGTAGTAATGCGGGGTAATTACTTTGAAGTTGATTGAGTAGTAATGGAGGGTAATTACATTGTAGTTTGTTGAGTAGTAATGTAGGGTAGTTACATTGTAGTAGGTTGGTAGTGTATAGTAGTGGGTAGTTACATTGTAGTAGGTTTGAGTAGGTAAAGTAGGATTGTTACAGTGAATGAAGTGTAAGTAGTAATGTAGGGTAATTACATGAAGTTGATTGAGTAGTAATGTAGGGTAATTACAATTGAGTTGGTGGAGTAGTAATGTAGGGTAGTTACATTGTAGTTGGTTGAGTAGCAAAGTAGGATAGTTACATTGTAGTTTGTTGAGTAGTAATGTAGGGTGGTTACATTGTAGTAGGTTGAATAGCAATGTATGGTAGTTACATTGTAGTTAGTAGAGTAGTAATGTAGGGTAATTACATTGTAGTTGGTTGAGTAGTAAAGTAGGATAGTTACATTGAAGTTGGTAGAGTAGTAATAAAGGTAATTACATTGAAGTTGTTTGGTAGTATGTAGGTAGTTACATTGTAGTAGGTGAGTAGTAAGTAAGATAGTTTATATGAAGTGGTAGAGTAGTAATGTAGGGTAATTACATTGTAGTTGGTTAAGTAGTAATGTAGGCTAATTACATTGTAGTTGGTTGAGTAGTAATGTAGGGTAGTAACATTGTATTGTTAGTAGTGGTTGAGTAGTAAGTAGAAGAGTATTGAAATTGGTAGACTAGTAATGTAAAGTAATTACATTGTAGTAGGTTGAGTCTTAATGTAGGGTAGTTACATTGTAGTAGGTTGAGTAGTAATGTAGGATAGGTTAATTGAAGTTGGTAGAGTAGTAATGTAGGGTAATTACATTGTAGTTGGTTGAGTAGTAATGTAGGGTAGTTGCATTGTAGTAGGTTGAGTAGTAAAGTAGGATTGTTACATTGAAGTTGGTAGAGTAGTAATGTTGGCCTAATTACATTGAAGTTGATTGAGTAGTAATGTAGGGTAATTACATTGTAGTTGGTGAGTAGTAGTAGTGTAGGGAAGTTACATTGTAGTTGGTAGAGTAGTAAAGAGGGTAGTTACATTGAAGTTGGTAGTAGAGCAGTGTAATGCAGGTAATTACTTTGAAGTATGAGTAGTAATGTAGGGTTAATTCATTGGTAGTTTGTTGAGTAGTAACGAGAGGAGTTACATTGTAGTAGGTTGAGTAGTTAAAGTAGGATTGTACATTGAAGTTGGTTAGAGTAGTAATGTAGGGTAATTACATTGAATTTGAAGTTGATAGTAGTAATTGGGGGTATTTACATTGTAGTTGGTTGAGTAGTAAGTAGGATAGTTACATTGAAGTTGGTATAGAGTAGTAAGTGTAGTGTAATTACATTGTGTGTTGTAGAGTAGTAAGTGAGGGTATTACATTGTAGTTTGTTGAGACATGTAGGTGGTATGTAGTAGGTTGAATAGCATGTATGGTAGTTACATTGTAGTTAGTAGAGTGTAATGTAGGGTAATTACATTGTAGTTTGGTGAGTAAAGTAGGATAGTTTACATTGAGTGGTAGAGTAGTAAAAAGGGTTTAAATTACTTGAAGTTGGTTGAGTAGTAATGTAGGGTAGTTACATTGTAGTAGGTTGAGTAGTAAAGTAAGATAGTTATATTGAAGTTGGTAGAGTAGTAATGTAGGGTAATTACATTGTAGTTGGTTAAGTAGTAATGTAGGCTAATTACATTGTATGTGGTTGAGTGTAATGTAGGGTAGTAACATTGTAGTTGGTTGAGTAGTAAAGTAGGATAGTACTTGAAGTTGGTAGACTAGTAATGTAAAGTAATTACATTGTAGTAGGTTGAGTCTTAATGTAGGGTAGTTACATGTAGTAGTAGGTTGAGTAGTAATGTAGGATGTACATTGAAGTTGTAGAGTAGTAATAGATAGTAGTGTAATTAATTTTAGTTTGGTTGAGTAGTAATGTGGGTAGTTGCATTGTAGTAGGTTTGAGTAGTAAAGTAGGATTGTTACATTGAAGTTGGTAGAGTAGTAATGTTGGGGTAATTACATTGGAAGGTTGAGTTGGTAGTAATGTAGGGTAATTACATTGTAGTTGGTTTGAGTAGTAAATGTAGGGTAATTCATGTAGTTGGTGAGTAGTAAGTAGGATGTTACATTGAAGTTGGTGTAGAGTAGAATGTAGTGTAATTACATTGTAGTTGGTAGCGTAGTAAGTAGGGTAATTACATTGTAGTTGATTGAGTAGAAAGATGTAGGGTAATTACAATGTAGTTGGTTTTTGAGAGTGTATTAGGGTAGTTACACATGTAGTTGGTGTGAGAAGTAATGTAGGGCAAATTACATTGTGGTAGGTAGATATATGTAGGGTAGTTAATAAGGTTGTAGAGTAGTAATAAAGTAATTAATAATGTAGTAGTTGAGTAGTAAGTGGGGTAGTTTACATTGTAGTAGGTTGAGCAGTAATGTATAGTAGTTCACATTGTAGTTGGTTGAGTAGTAATGTTGGGTAGTTACAGTGTGGTGGTTGAGTAGTAAAGTAGGGTAAGTTACCATTTGTAGTTGGTGATTAGTAAAGACGGTAGTACATTGAATGGTGAGAGTAGTAATGTAGGGTAATTAAATTGTAAGATGGTTGAGTAGTAATGAGGTGTAGTTACATTGAAGTTGGCTGGAGTTAATGTAGGCAGTCGTACATTGTAGTGGTTGAGTAGTAATGTAGGGTAGTTACATTGTAGTAGGTTGAGTAGTAAAGTAGGTTAGTTACATTGAAGTTGGTAGAGTAGTAATGTAGGGTAATTACATAGTAGTTGGTTGAGTAGTAATGTAGGGTAGTTACATTTTAGTAGGTTGAGTAGTAAAGTAGGATAGTTACATTGAAGTTGGTAGAGTAGTAATGTAGGGTAATTACATTGAAGTTGATTGAGTAGTAATGTAGGCTAGTTACATTGTAGTTGGTAGAGTAGTAATGTATGGTAATTACATTGTAGTTGGTTGAGTAGTAAAGTAGTATAATTACATGAATGAAGTGGTAGATAGTAAGTAGTTAGGGTAGTTACTGTAGTAGGTTGAGGAGTAATGTACGGTAGTTACATTGTAGTTGTTGAGTAGTAATGTAGGCTAGTTACATTGTAGTTGGTAGAGTGTAATGTTGGGGTAGTACAATTGTAGTTGGTGAGTAGTATATTAGGGTGGAGAACATTGTAGTAGGTTAAGTAGTAATGTAGGGTAGATACATTGTAGTAGGTTGAATAGTAATGTAGGATAGTTACATTGTAGTTGGTAGAGTAGTAATGTAGGGTAATTATATTGTAGTTACATTAAGTGGATATGAGTAGTAATGTAGAGTAATTACATTGTAGGAGTTGAGTAGTAATGTAGGTAGTTACGTTTGAAATTGGAGCAGAGTAGTAATGGAGTATTGGGTAGGGGACTTTACATTGTGTATGGTTTTGGTTTAGTAAGTAATAATGTAATAGTTACATTGAGGTTGTAGATTAGTAATGTAGTTGTAGATGATCCATGGTTAGATATAATAGTTAGGTGTAGTAGTAGAGTATGTTATAGCTGAGTAGGGTAATTGCATTGTATTGGTTGAGTAGTAAAGTATTATGTTACATGTGCGTGTTTTGAGAGTAATGTTTAGGGTTAACTAAATTGTAGTTGGTTAAGTAGTAATGTAGGGTAATACATTGTAGTAGGTTTTGAGAGTATGTAGGTATAAGTTACATTGAGGGGATACTGTATAGTAGGTGAGATAGTATAGATGTAGGGTAAGTTACATGTGGTAATTTTCTAGAGTAGTTAATTTAGGGTAATTACATAAGTGAAGTTGGTTAATAGTAATAGTGTAATTACAGGTGCAGGTTGTTGTTCGAGTAGTACATTGTTATTGTCGAACATGTTAGTGGTTGAGTATAAAAGTTTAGGATAGTTACATTGGATTGAGTGGTCGAGTAGGTTAATGTGGTAATTACTGTAGTATTATATATGTAAGATAGTTGACATTAGAATGTTAGATATTCAGTGAGTGGTCTATAGGTTAAGTACGGTAATTAACACTTTTTGTTGGTTGCGTAGTAATGTTAGGAGTAGTTACTTGTAGTTGGTGATAGTAATGTATAGTAGTTTACATTGAAAAATTGGTAGGTAGTTAATGTGGGGTCAAGGGTATACATTTTAGTTGGTTGAGTTAGTAAATAGCGATAGTTACACTGAAGTTGGTAGTTAGAGTAGGTAATGTTAGTGTCAATTAAAATGAAAATGTAGTTGGTTTAAGAGTTGTAGTAATGTAGGTAGTTAAATTTAGTAGGTTGAGTAGTTTAGTATGTAAGGGTAGTACTTGGGGAGGTTGAGTAGTAAGGTTAGGGTAGGTACATTGAAGTTGGCTGAGTAGTAGCGTAATGTAGGGGGTCATTATATTGTAGTGTTGAGTAGTATGTAAGATAGTACATTGAAGCGGGTAGTGTAGTAACGTAGGGTAATTCCATTGTAGTTTGGTTTTGAGTAGTAAAGTAGAGGTTAGTTACATTGTAGTGGTGGAGTCACTGTAACATCAACCCCTCTATAATAACCCACTTTATACATCGCACCCTCTTATAACATTGCCCTTTATAACATCACCCCTTTAAAACATTGCCCCCTTCATAAACATCACCCCTTTTATAACATCACCCTCTCTATAACATCGCCCTTTATAACATTGCCCCCGTTATAAAATCACCCACTTTATAACATTGCCCCAATTATAACACCACCCCTTTTATAACATCACCCTCTCTATAACATTGCCCCCTTTATGACATCATCCCTTTTATAACATCACCCCTTATAGTATCGCCCCCTCTATAACATCACCCCTCTATAACATCACCCCTTATAACATCACCCCTCTATAATATCACCCCTTATAACATCGCCCCCTCTATAACATCGCCCCCTTTATAACATCACTCCTTTTATAACATCACCCCCTCTATAACATTGCCCCCTTTATAACGTCACCCACTTTATAACATCGCCCCAATTATAAC
>JAACNH010000535.1:168619-185541 GCA_019447015.1 Hymenochirus boettgeri
TGTAGGGTAATTACATTGTAGTTTGTTGAGTAGTAATGTAGGGTAGTCACATTGTAGTAGGTTGAGTAGTTAAAGTAGGATAGTATACTTGAGTTGGTCAGACTAGTATGTAAAGTAATTACATTGTAGTAGGTTGATTTTATGTTAGGGTAGTTACATTGTAGTAGTTGAGTAGTAATGTAGATAGTTCTTTGAAGATTGGTAAGTAGTAATGTAGGTATACATTGTAGTTTGTTGAGTAGTATTAGGGTAGTTGCATTGTAGTTAGGGGGGGGGTTTTTTGAGTAATAAAGTAGGATTTGTTATATTGAAGTTGGTAGAGTAGTAATGTTGGCTAATTACATTGAAAGTTGATTGAGTAGTAATGTAGGGTAATTACATTGTAGTTGGTTGAGTAGTAATGTAGAGTTCCATTGTAGTTGTTAGAGTAGTAAAGTAGGGTATGTTACATTAAGTTGGTAGAGTAGTAATGCAGGGTAATTACTTTGAAGTTGATTGATAGTAATGTAGGGTAATTACATTGTAGTTGTTGAGTAGTAATGTAGGGTTCACTTGTAGTAGGTTGATAGTTCAAAGTAGATTGTTACATTGGAGTTGGTAGAGTAGTAGTAAGGTAATTACATTGAAGTTGATTGAGTAGTAAGGTGAGGGTAATTACATTGTATTGGTAGAGGTAAGTAATGTCGGTTATGGTTAATTGTATTGTGTGTGTAGTAAAGTAGGATAGTTACATGTGAAGTTTGGTAGAGTAGTAATGTAGTGTAATTAACATTGTAGTTGGTAGAGTGTAATTAGGGTATTACATTGTAGTTTGTTTGATAGTAATGTAGGGTGGTTAATTGTAGTAGATTGATAGTAGCAATGTATGTAGTACATTTAGTTAGTAGAGTTTATGTGGGTATTACATTGTAGTTGGTTGAGTAGTAAGTAGGATAGTAACATTGAAGTTGGTAGAGTGTAAATAGGGTAATCACTGAAGTTGGTTGAGTAGTATTTAGGTTAGTTACATTGTAGTAGGTTGAGTATTAAAGTAAGATAGTTACATGGAATTGGTAAGTAGTAATGTAGGGTAATTACATTGTAGTTGGTTAGTAGTAATGTAGGCTAATTACATTGTAGTTGGTGAGTATAATGTAGGTAGTACATTGTAGTTGGTTGATAGTAAAGTAGGATAGTTACATTGAAAATTTGTAGACTAGTATGTAAAGTAATTACATTGTAGTAGGTTTGAGTTTTAATGTAGGGTAGTTTACATTGTGAAAGGTTGAGTATATGTAGGATAGTTACTGAAGTTGGTAGAGTAGTAATGTAGGGTAATTACATTTTAGTTGGTTAGTAGTAATTAGGTAGTTGCACTTGTAGTAGTTGAGTAGTTAAAGTAGGATGTTACTTGAGTTGGTAGATAGTAATGTTGCTAATTCATGGAAGTTGATTGAGTAGTTATGTTAGGGTAATTACATTGTAGTTGGTTGAGTAGTAATGTAGGGAAGTTACACTGTGTTGGTAGATGTAGTAAAGTAGGGTAGTCCATTGAAGTTTGGTAGAGTAGTAATGCATGGGTACTTATTACTTGAAGTTGATTGGTAGTATGTAGGGTAATACATTGTAGTTTGTTGAAGTATACTGTAGGTAGTTACATTGTAGTTGGTTGAGTAGTAATTAGGGTAGTTACATTGTAGTCAGTTGAGTAGTTAAAGTAGGATTGTTACATTGAAGTTGGTAGAGTAGTAATGTAGGGTAATTACATTGAAGTTGATTGAGTAGTAATGTAGGGTAATTACATTGTAGTTGGTGGAGTAGTAATGTAGGGTAGTTACATTGTAGTTGGTTGAGTAGCAAAGTAGGATAGTTACATTGTAGTTTGTTGAGTAGTAATGTAGGGTGTGTTACATTGTAGTAGGTTGAATAGCATGTATGGTAGTTACATTGTAGTTAGTAGAGTAGTAATGTAGGGTAATTACATTGTAGTTGGTTGAGTAGTAAAGTAGGATAGTTACATTGAAGTTGGTAGAGTAGTAATAAAGGGTAATTACATTGAAGTTGGTTGAGTAGTAATGTAGGGTAGTTACATTGTAAGTAGGTGTTTAGTAGTAAGTAAGATAGTTATATTGAAGTTGGTAGAGTAGTAATGTAGGGTAATTACATTGTAGTTGGTTAAGTAGTAAGGTAGTGCTAATTACATTGTAGTTGGTTGAGTAGTAATGTAGGTAGTAACATTGTAGTTGGTTGAGTAGTAAGTAGGATAGTTCATGAAGTTGGTAGACTAGTATGTTAAAGTAATTACATTGTATAGGTTGAGTTTAATGTAGGGTAGTTACATTGTAGTAAGGTTGAGTATGTAATGTAGTGATGGTTCATAGAAGTTGGTAGAGTAGTAATGTAGGGTCTTACATTGTAGTTGGTTAGTAGTAATTAGGGTAGTTGCTGTAGTTAGGTTGAGTAGTAACGTAGGAGTTGTTACATTGAAGTTGGTAGTAGTAATGTGGTAATTACATTGAGTTATTGAGTAGTAATGTAGGGTAATTACATTGTAGTTGGTTGAGTAGTATAGGAAGTTGACATTGTAAGTTGGTAGAGTAGTAAAGTGGGTAGTTACATTGAAGTTGGTAGAGTAGTAATGCAGGGTAATTACTTTGAAGTTAATTGAGTGTAATGTAGGGTAATACATTGTAGTTTGTTGAGTAGTAATGTAGGGTAGTCATTGTAGTAGGTTGAGTAGTTAAAGTAGGATGTTGACATGAAGTTGGTAGATTAGTAATGTGGGTAATTACATTGAAGTTGATTGAGTAGTAATTGGGGTAATTACATTGTAGTTGGTTGAGTAGTAAAGTAGGAAGTTACAACATTGAAGTTGGTAGAGTGTAATGTATTTATTCATTGTAGTTGGTAGATTAGTAATGTGGGTAATTACATTGTAGTTTTGTTGAGTAGTAATGTAGGTGGTTACATTGTAGTAGGTTGAATAGCATGTATGGTAGTTTTACATTTGTAGTTTAGTTAGAGTAGTAATGTAGGGTAATTACATTGTAGTTGTTGAGTAGTAAGTAGGATAGTTACATTGAAGTGGTAGAGTAGTAATAAAGGGTAATTACATTGAGTTTTGATTAGTAATGTAGGGTAGTTACATTGTAGTGGTTTAGTAGTAGTAAGATGTTATATGAAGTGTGTAGTAGTAGTAGGGTATTACATGTATTGGTTAAGTCGTAAAGTGATGTATTACTGTAGTTTGGTTGAGTCAGTTAATGTAGGTAGTAACATTGTAGTTGGTGAGTAGTAAAGTAGGATAGTTACATTGAAGTTGGTAGACTAGTAATGTAAAGTAATTACATTGTAGTAGGTTGAGTCTTAATGTAGGGTAGTTACATTGTAGTAGGTTGAGTAGTAATGTAGGATAGTTACATTGAAGTTGGTAGAGTAGTAATGTAGGGTAATTACATTTTAGTTGGTTGAGTAGTAATGTAGGGTAGTTGCATTGTAGTAGGTTGAGTAGTAAAGTAGGATTGTTACATTGAAGTTGGTAGAGTAGTAATGTTGGGTATACATTGAAGTTGATTGAGTAGTAATGTAGGGTAATTACATTGTAGTTGGTTGAGTAGTAATGTAGGGTAATTACATTGTAGTTGGTTGAGTAGTAAAGTAGGATAGTTACATTGAAGTTGGTAGAGTAGTAATGTAGTGTAATTACATTGTAGTTGGTAGAGTAGTAATGTAGGGTAATTACATTGTAGTTGATTGAGTAGAAATGTAGGGTAATTACATTGTAGTTGGTTGAGTAGTAATATAGGGTAGTTACATTGTAGTTGGTTGAGAAGTAATGTAGGGCAATTACATTGTGGTAGGTTGAGTAGTAATGTAGGGTAGTTATATTGAAGTTGGTAGAGTAGTAATATAAAGTAATTACATTGTAGTAGGTTGAGTAGTAATGTGGGGTAGTTACATTGTAGTAGGTTGAGCAGTAATGTATAGTAGTTACATTGTAGTTGGTTTAGTAGTAATGTTGGGTAGTTACATTGTAGTTGGTTGATGTATTAAAGTAGGGTAGTTACATTGTAGTTGGTTGATTAGTAAAGACGGATAGTTACATTGAAGTTGGTAGAGTAGTAATGTAGGGTAATTAAATTGTAGATGGTTGAGTAGTAATTTAGGGTAGTTACATTGAAGTTGGCTGAGTGTAATGTAGGCAGTTACATTGTAGTGGGTTGAGTAGTAATGTAGGGTAGTTACATTGTAGTAGGTTGAGTAGTAAAGTAGGTTAGTTACATTGAAGTTGGTAGAGTAGTAATGTAGGGTAATTACATAGTAGTTGGTTGAGTAGTAATGTAGGGTAGTTTACATTTAGTAGGTTGAGTAGTAAGTAGGTGTTACATTAAGTTGGTAGAGTATAATGTAGGGTAATTACATGAAGTTGATTGAGTAGTAATGTAGGCTAGTTACATTGTAGTTGGTAGAGTAGTAATGTATGGTAATTACATTGTAGTTGTTTGAGTAGTAAAGTAGTATAATTATTGAAGTTGGTAGAGTAGTAATGTAGGGTAGTTACATTGTAGTAGGTTGAGTAGTAATGTACGGTAGTTACATTGTAGTTGGTTGAGTAGTAATGTAGGCTAGTTACATTGTAGTTGGGTAGAGTAGTAATGTTGGGTAGTTACATTGTAGTTGGTTGTAGTAGTAATGTAGGGTGGTAACATTGTAGTAGGTTAAGTAGTAATGTAGGGTAGATACATTGTAGTAGGTTGAATAGTAATGTAGGATAGTTACATTGTAGTTGGTAGAGTAGTAATGTAGGGTAATTATATTGTAGTTACATTAAAGTTGGTAGAGTAGTAATGTAGAGTAATTACATTGTAGTAAGTGAGTAGTAATGTAGGGTAGTTACTTTGTAATTGGCAGAGTAGTAATGTAGGGTAATTACATTGTAGTTGGTTGAGTAATAATGTAAGATAGTTACATTGAGGTTTGTAGAGTAGTAATGTAGTGTAATTACATTGTAGTTGGTAGAGTAGTAATGTAGGGTAATTGCATTGTAGTTGGTTGAGTAGTAAAGTAGTATAGTTACATTGAAGTTGCTAGAGTAGTAATGTAGGGTAACTAAATTGTAGTTGGTTAAGTAGTAATGTAGGGTAATTACATTGTAGTAGGTTGAGTAGTAATGTAGGGTAGTTACATTGTAGTAGGTTGAGTAGTAATGTAGGGTAGTTACATTGTAATTGCTAGAGTAGTAATTTAGGGTAATTACATTGAAGTTGGTAGAGTAGTAATGTAGTGTAATTACATTGCAGTTGGTTGAGTAGTAATGTATTGTAGTAACATTGTAGTTGGTTGAGTAGTAAAGTAGGATAGTTACATTGAAGTTGGTAGAGTAGTAATGTAGGGTAATTACATTGTAGTTTATTTAAGTAGTAATGTAAGATAGTTACATTGAAGTTGGTAGAGTAGTAATGTAGGCTAATTACATTTTTGTTGGTTGCGTAGTAATGTAGGGTAGTTACATTGTAGTTGGTTGAATAGTAATGTAAGTAGTTACATTGAAATTGGTAGTGTAGTAATGTGGGGTAATTACATTTTAGTTGGTTGAGTAGTAAATTAGGATAGTTACACTGAAGTTGGTAGAGTAGTAATGTAGTGTAATTAAATTGTAGTTGGTTGAGTAGTAATGTAGGGTAGTTACATTGTAGTAGGTTGAGTAGTAATGTAGGGTAGTTACATTGTAGTAGGTTGAGTAGTAATGTAGGGTAGTTACATTGAAGTTGGCTGAGTAGTAATGTAGGGTATATATTGTAGTTGTTGGTATAATGTAAGATAGTTACATTGAAGTTGGTAGTGTAGTAATGTAGGGTAATTCCATTGTAGTTGGTTGAGTAGTAAAGTAGGGTAGTTACATTGTAGTTGGTTGAGTAGTAATGTAGGGTAGTTACATTGTAGTAGGTTGAGTAGTAATGTAGGGTAGTTACATTGAAGTTGGCTGAGTAGTAATGTAGGGTAATTATATTGTAGTTGGTTGAGTAGTAATGTAAGATAGTTCATTGAAGTTGGTAGTGTAGTATTGTAGGGTAATTCATTGTAGTTGGTTGAGTAGTAATGTGGGTAGTTACATTGTAGTGGTTGAGTAGTAATGTAGGGTAGTTACATGTTAGTAGGTTGAGTATGTAGGGGTAGTTACATTGAAGTTGGCTGAGTAGTATGTAAGGTAATTATATTGTAGTTGGTTGAGTAGTAATGTAAGATAGTTACATTGAAGTTGGTAGTGTAGTAATGTAGGGTAATTCCATGTGTTGGTGAGTAGTAAGTAGGGTAGTTACATTGTAGTTGGTGAGTAGTTGTAGGGTAGTTCATTGTAGTGGTTGAGTTTAATGTAGGGTAGTTACATTGTAGTAGGTTGAGTGTAATGTAGGTGTTACATTGAGTTGGCTGAGTAGTAATGTAGGTAATTATATTGTAGTTGGTTGAGTAGTAATGTTAAGATAGTTACTTGAAGTTGTAGTGTATTAATGTAGGGTAATTCCATTGTAGTTGGTTGATTAGTAAAGTAGGGTATTTACATTGTAGTTGGTTGAGTAGTAATGTAGGGTAGTTCATTGTAGTAGTTGAGTAGTATTAGGGTATTCATTGTATAGTTGAGTAGTAATGTAGGGTAGTTACATTGAGTTGGCTGAGTAGTAATGTAAGGTAATATATTGTAGTTGGTTGAGTAGTAATGTAAGATAGTTACATTGAAGTTGGTAGTCTAGTAATGTAGGGTAATTCCATTGTAGTTGGTTGAGTAGTAAAGTAGGGTAGTTACATTGTAGTTGGTTGAGTAGTAATGTAGGGTAGTTACATTGTAGTAGTTGAGTAGTAATGTAGGGTAGTTACATTGTGTGGTTGAGTAGTAATGTAGGGTGTTACATTGAGTTTGCTGAGTGTAATGTAAGGTTTATATTGTAGTTGGTTGAGTGTTGTAAGATAGTTACTTGAAGTTGGTGTTTAGTTGTAGGGTATTCCATTGTAGTTGGTTGAGTATAAAGTAGGGTAGTTACTGTGTTGGTTGTGTAGTGTAGGGTAGTTACATTGAAAGTTGGCTGAGTAGTAATGTAAAGGTAATTATTTGTGTTGGTTGAGTAGTAATGTGGGTAATTCCATTGTAGTTGGTTGAGTAGTAAAGAAGGTAGTTACATTGTAGTAGGTTGAGTAGTAATGTAGGGTAGTTACATTGTAGTAGGTTGAGTAGTAATGTAGGGTAGTTACTTGAAGTTGGCTGAGTAGTAATGTAAGGTAATTATATTGTAGTTGGTTGAGTAGTAATGTAAGATAGTTACATTGAAGTTGGTAGTGTAGTAATGTAGGGTAATTCCATTGTAGTTGGTTGAGTAGTAATGTAGGGTAGTTACATTGTAGTAGGTTGAGTAGTAATGTAGGGTTTCTTGGTGTAGGTTTGATTAGTCTGTGGTAGTACTTTGAAGTTGGCTGAGTGTAATGTAGGGTAATTATATTAGTTGGTTTAGTATATTTAAGATAGTTCATTGAAGTTGGTAGTGTAGTAATGTAGGGTAATTCCATTGTAGTTGGTTAATAGTAATGTAGGGTAGTTACATTGTAGTAGGTTAGTAGTAATGTAGGGTATTACATTGTAGAGGTTGAGTAGTAGTGTAGGGTGTTACATTGAAGTTGGCTGAGTGTAATGTAGGGTAATTATATTGTAGTTGGTTGAGTAGTAAGTTAAGATAGTTACATTGAGTTGGTAGTGTAGTAATGTAGGGTAATTCCATTAGTAGTTGTTGAGTATTAAAGTAGGTAGTTCCATTGTAGTGTGATTATTATAGTAGGGTAGTTACATTGAAGTTGGAGTAGAAATAGATGCTCCACCTTGTCCTCTCCATCTATCGTGCAATCAAGATGCTGTGGCAGACAGTAAATCTCTGGGATTTTGTGTCACTGTTACTGATTGCCTTTTCGATCAAAAGCTGCTTGAAATCAATCATAACTCTATTAATCAAAAGTGTGAATAAAAATAAATTGGCCTGTGTGTGGCCAGTTTAATTGGGGTCTCAGTCAGCAATGGGGTCAGTTCAGAGATGGCTCCTTTATCTACTCATTAATTAATATGAACCCCTCTATTCCATATAGATCATCATGTGAACCCAGACCTCATTCTCCGTTGCAACTAAACTGCCCATTCACCTGGATATCGGAGGGGGATTTCTTTGCGTGAGGAGGATAGAGAGATTTTATGCACTAAAGTGAATTGTAGGGTTAGCAATGTGAAATCATTGTATTAACCATTCTCTGTTGCACACAGGCTTAGCTTTGCCTTAGTTCTGTTCTAAAAGCCGAGTCTCCATAATCTCGTAAATATAATAGGACAATCTCTTGTTCCATTTCTAGAATATAAATGAACTGTTCACCAGCAGATGGCGACGTACCGCTAGTTCTGTCCGCTGACGTCCCATGAATAAAAATGAATTTCCTTGCAGCGCTGACAGTTAATATTCTGTACTGTCTGTTCATCTTTACTGACAGAGCAGGTGGGAGGTTGTAACGAACTGTAAACAGCAGGTTTTATAGAGTCACAAAATCTGTTATCCCAGAGCAATTACCCAAGGAAAAGTCAATAAATTTATTACGTTTGGCAATAATAAAAAAGGTTATTCCAAGCAGAGGCCACAATTGGCTGTTCAGTCATAACGATAATCCCTCAATGTGGCTGGGGAGGGAGGATTCTGGGACTTCCTTATGAGCTGTTTGGGGGTAAATAGAAATCTACACAAAGTAATATTTATTTTATTTACTTATAATACATACCGTATATACTCGAATATAAGTCGACCCGAGTATAAGTCGAGGTAACAATTTTTACCTCAAAAATGAGTCAAAACCAATTGACTCGAGTATAAGTCGAGGGTAGAGTAGAAGAAGGGAGTAGTAGTTTACCTATGTTATTAATCTGTTATCTGTTTAATCAGTTGTAATAGTTTAATAACAATTTGCTTCCCCACAACAGTCCATTGGTTGTAAATAGTAACCAACAATGGAGGGAAATCCCTGAAATAAACAGTAAGAAACAGCCCAGTATAAAACTAGAATTTTATACTGGACAATAAAATGAAAATTGGAACCACACCAAAAAGAAAATAATGTGACAATTTTAATAACCCACATTTAGAGACAAGGTATTTTACCTTGAAGTGCTTCTTTTCACAGCCTGAAAACCTCGACTTATACTCGAGTATATACGGTAAGTGTGATATTTTATAATGGGAGCTGCAGTGGTATATATCCTTATAAAAATCATCACTCAGCTATGTCACTAAGTGACTCATTTCTTATATTTTTTATATCCCACTGCTCTGCCCATTCCAGTGTTCATGCCTGGACAATGACTCAGCAGAGACTCTCCCTCTAGTGGTGAGTCCATAGGAACTGCAGAGAATCTTCCTCTAGTGGTGAGTCAATAGGAACTGCGACTCTCACCCTTAATGGTGATTCCATAGAGTGACATCGCCAGAGCCAATCTTCCTCTAGTGGTGAGTCAATAGGAACTGCAGAGACTCTCCCTCTAGTGGTGAGTCCGTAGGAACTGCAGAGACTCTCCCTCTAGTGGTGAGTCCATAGGAACTGCAGTGACACACACACGGACACACACTTAGGGTTTTATTATATATGATAATGCGCCCCTTCACATTATAATATAAGGACATTACGCCACCTCGGAGTTCCCTATCCTGTATAAAAGCACTCGGCCTACGGCCTCGTTCTTCTATATGGTCAGGGAACTCCTCGGTGGCGTAATATCCTTATATTACACTGTAAGGGGCACATTATCCCTTATATAAATCCCCAGGTATCCCACCACTCTCGACAGTCACGGAGTCTCCCGGGTTCTGGGGTGGTGTCCCGCACTTCCAAGAGACCACATCAAACTTCTGCGACCGCAAGCAACTGAATCCTCTGTCCCTGGAATGCCCCTTATTTGTCCCACAACTCCCTGGAAAGCTACGCAATGCCCCCGGATGCCACGCCCCGGGAACGCCATACCATTCCCCTAACTCTGCCTCCGTTGAGCCCCTGGACGACATCACCTATGACACGACACACCCCCTTCCCCCCACACTGCACAGAAGCCATATTCGGCAGGGTGCGATGTCTGAACCCCTATATATAATTATCTTGTGTAGAGGACCCCCCATTATAAATGTCACAATGTGTTGTATTATAGTCTATTGGTGTCGTTTTTTCCTTTGCAATACTGTAAAGATCCCAGTGGTGTAACTACTGCCCCTGCCACCCCCGTGACTGCAGGGGGGGCCCAGACGGTAGTGGGGTCCGCCACAAGCCCAAGCCTGCCAAGATCTAATAAGCCGCGACCAGCCCTTTAGCCATTTTTAAACAGCTGGTCGTGCATATGCAGGAAACATACGAGCGATCAGCTGTTTAAAAAGGGTAAACATCTGGTCGCGGCTTAGGAGATCTTGGCAGGCTTGTCGGAAATAGGAGGTCAGGGGCCCGGCCTGCAATTTTGCGGGGAGGCCCGGGCCCCTGCAGGTACGCCCCCGCAAAATCCGCACTTATCTCTCTCAATCCACTACTAAAATGCTCATGCATTCCCTTATGCTGTCCCGTCTTGACTACTGTAACATTCTTCTACTTGGACTCCCAGCCTGTCATCTCTCTCTTCTCCCGTCGATCCTGAACTTAGCAGCTTGGAGAACCCGCAACCCCCATACTGCAGTCTATAGGGTGACTTCCCATCAAACAACGAATCATATTCAAAACCCTTCTTTTAAGCTTTAAATCCCTTTTCTCTGCTGCACCTCCCTACTTATCTTCTCTAGTAGGGTCCTATCTATAAAGACATTTAACGGTCGTTGGCACAAACATAAATTGCAGTTGTAAATCTATTGTTGAATTAATAATCGGGAGCTATTTTGTTACCTCATGGTATTGCACAAAAGTACATTTACGTCCGCAATCGTCATTTTACTATAACTCGCAGTATCACAAATTTGAGATTTTTGAGGGTTTTTTAATACAGTAAGACCCTTGGTCCCTTATGTTCCTGGCTGTGCCAATCGTTCCTCACAAGGAAATCTTCTCCACAAACCCCTAACGAACACTGCTTCCTCCCGTCTTAAACCATTCTCTCTTGCTGCTCCCTACCTTTGGAACTATCTCCCTCTCTC
This sequence comes from Hymenochirus boettgeri, assembly GCA_019447015.1. Taxonomy (NCBI): domain Eukaryota; kingdom Metazoa; phylum Chordata; class Amphibia; order Anura; family Pipidae; genus Hymenochirus; species Hymenochirus boettgeri. The sequence goes on from JAACNH010000535.1 coordinate 179,776, forward strand.
GCTTGGCTGTGACCAATGTTGGTTGGCAGTTCATCCAGACTGGAGGGACAAACAGACACGCTGGTCTTCTGTGGGGCCGCACAATCAGTTTGCGGCAAACTGCCAACAGCGAATACTATTTCCGCGAAAACAATGATTTGTCCTGGTCAACCCCTCTCTAATGGCGAACGTTCAGCCTCGATGAATATCTTACCATGTGTACCAAGCCTTACCCACTGCAATAACCATTTTATTTCTAGTTCATTCTAAACTGGAGCTAATTAGGATCCACAAGTGCCGTGTGTCCTAAGCTGTAAGGAAATCTGTGTCCTTTCTCACTGCACTGAGATCCCATATTCCATATTCAAGCTGATGGTTTTACATAAATGTCAGGGGGATCTAAAATTCACAGGGATTATTTACTGCAGACAGGGAGTGAGAATTAAGCTCTCCTACCTCACTGTACATTTTAGAACCCCCAAACATTTTCTTAAAACCATCAGTTTAGTTTCCCTTTAACCCTTTGCAGATCCCACAGTCCCTGCACTGCATTTGTCAGTTTATGTAAAAGGTGGAGATTAAAGATGGAGACTGGCCGAGTCCTGGGTTCCAATACTCTCTCTGCAAGTGACGGCCAATACACAGAAATATCGGACAGTCAGCCTGAAAAATCTTACTGACGTACCCAGCCTACGGCCACACTGCGTTTGCGCATGCGTATTATCGGTTATTTACTGGGTGTCCCTGCAGGATCCAATGTGATGGATTTTATTTCATTTTAAAAGCCCCGGTACCATTTCCCCAACATCTTCCAATGTTTCTAACAGTTGGAATTGTACTGCGTTTACCTTTCAACCGTTATCGTTCCCATTCCAGCGCTGCTGCTCTCCGGATTCATCCATTATTCATTTCCCCTCTTCTGTTTTTCCCAGACATTTCCCAAACATCAATAAATCATCTGATGGTTTCAATGGGCTGTGAGAAGGCTCCGTGTTCTTACAGATACTGTCAATGGGCTGTGTAACGTCTAACGCTGGGTAAACGCTCCCACAATACAGCGAGATGGGGATTAAAGGCAAACTATCATATTAATGTATCCTTATAGCAGTGTATGATGGGAAATATTACAGAATCCAATGTTAACAGGGGTCCAGACGTTGGTTCAGAGGCAAACATGGTAATTTTTCTCTCCATCAAGGTATGTAATGAAAGGGCAACGTTTCGGGTCCACACTCAGCCCATGTCAAGCCTCCCGGGATCGGCCATTTATAGAGAGGGAATGTGCAGGATGTTCAGTGTTCCCACAGCAGGTAAAGGGAATTCATTCCATATCCTTATATGTCTACCACTAGGAACAAGTAGGACGGGGCGTTTATTTATCTCTGGCAGTCACTAAAGGGTTAAACCATTCTCCATATTTGTTCTGATATAAAGACGTGAAATCTTCCCCCATCCTAATTTTATCCCTAAATTATCATCAGTCAAACCTGCAAAACCCCCTGCAGGTGACTCCCTTCTACTAACTTGGTAAGTATATAGGTAAGTATGTCAGTAAGTATTGGGTTGGGGGTTATTGGACCCTGACAGCTAGGACCACGCCCCATTGTTCCCCATAGTTCCATCTTACCTTCCACCTTCATCCAGAGTTTAGTCTGATGGCCACAGATTAAAGGGGAACTGAATCCTAACTCTACCCCCTTTTCTTTGGCAGTATCCAGGGTGAAGATCTTAATCGGTAGGTTCTTACCCCTGGAAGCACAGTAGGTTGTTTGGACACTTACCTCCTAGCTGTAAGTGTCACTTCTCTCCAATCCTGACCCCTCCCCACGGCCGGCTATTCAGGGGATGCGCTGCCTATGGGAGGACATGCTTCGTGGAGTGTGTCCTCCCATTGGTTGGCCTGCCTGCCTAGTGAGGGGTAGGAAAAGGGCCCCATCATAGTTTTGCTGGAAGGACCCAGAGACTGCTAGTTACGCCCCTGGACCCAGCCATATAGGGTGGTACTTATAAATGGAAATGACCAGTATATTGTATATGTAAAGGATTAAATGAAACACCCCGTGTACCATGATAATATATTGTTTATAGGAACCCTTCCTCTAATAACACGGCTTCCCTATAGATAAACATTTTACTCCTCCTCAGTCACAACTAAATAACCAGAGTCGGGTCCATCCACCTGTCAATTGGGGACACTTACATTTGGACGAAGGGCGCCATGAAAGGTCGCCCATGTCATCGTATCGGAAGCGTCTGGGATGGCGTTGACTTTTCTAGACATCGTCTCCTAAATGGAATAAAGTATTTTTATGTAAGTTTCTTACAATGGGATCTTGGGATAATTCAGGCAACATAACTGGGATCCAATAATGGTCTCACCAATGACTCGGAGATGTTGGGGAGGATCTTGCTCTGAGCCTCCATAGTCTGAAGTCTCCGCTCAATGTCGTCCATGTCCATCTAAGGGAGAAGGAGAAAATGGGACATGAAATTGACATTATGAGCTGCAGTAAAATGTGTAAATATGGACAACTTACTGGATTCTATGGCAATATGGGAGACAACGGAAGGTAAATGGAGAGACCACCAATCTACTAGAATTAGAAGGGAAAAGACCTTCATAGACTTCAGCCATTTGCTACCAGAAATTTACCTTCTTTTCTTCTTTTTTTGCTTTCAAATTCTCTTGCATCTGTTTAATGGAGTCATCCATGGCGTTGACTTTGGTCATAAGATCCTGATGGTTCCCCATGACCTGGAAAAGGAAGGACGAGCGTGAGAATCTTTATTTCTTACCATTAGATGTGCATCCGGGACGAGGAGGAGACTAGAAAACAAGGGGGTTCTGGGTACATTTTATCCCCTTACCATAGCGACACCATCTTTATGGGACTCGAACTCCTTTCTCAGACACAGAAAGTTCCACATGTCCAGCACAGGTTTCTGTCCCTGCTGGCTGTGCTGGAGCAGAGTTTGGGTGGTGGCCGTCTGTGTCTGGATATTCCCTGGATCGACTGTAAATCGTTTCTCTCCCAGATCCAGGTTATCCAGAATCCCACGGACTAGAACACACAAAGCGTCAACGTCCACGGCAGTGGGATTCCCGACCGCCCGGGCGTAGACCTGATTGTACGTCGTAGACATTTCCTACTATAAGGGAAAGCAAAGCAAATAGATTAAACACAATATTTATACAATAGGAAATAACCAACAAAATGGCGTGCAATGTAGGATAGCGGTTACCATGGAAAAGGAAGGTAGGTTGGAGTGTGAGGGTGTCTCAGTAGGTGTGTACCTGTCTGTGTGGTGTTAGGGGTGTGTATTTGCATTCCAGACCATAATTTAAGTACGGTTACCATGGAAACGGAAGGTAGGTTGGAGTGTGAGGGTGTGTCAGTAGGTGTGTACCTGTCTGTGTGGTGTTAGGGGTATGTATTAGGTGTGTACCTGTCTGTGTGGTGTTAGGGGTATGTATTTGCATTCAAGACCATAATTTAAGTACGGTTACCATGGAAACGGAAGGTAGGTTGGCATGGAAACGGAAGGTAGGTTGGAGTGTGAGGGTGTGTCAGTAGGTGCGTACCTGTCTATCTGGTGTTAGGGGTATGTATTTGCATTCCAGACCATAATTTAAGTACGGTGGCCATGCAAACTGAAGGTAGGTTGGAGTGTGAGGGTGTGTCAGTAGGTGTGTACCTGTCTGTGTGGTGTTAGGGGTGTGTATTTGCATTCCAGACCATAATTTAAGTTTGGTTGCCATGGTGAGGGTGTGTCAGTAGGTGTGTACCTGTCTGTGTGGTGTTAGGGGTGTGTATTTGCATTCCAGACCATAATTTAAGTTTGGTTGCCATGGAAACGGAAGGTAGGTTGGAGTGTGAGGTGGTGTCAGTAGGTGCGTACCTGTCTATCTGGTGTTAGGGGTGTGTATTTGCATTCCAGACCATAATTTAAGTACGGTTGCCATGCAAACTGAAGGTAGGTTGGAGTGTGAGGGTGTGTCAGTAGGTGTGTAGCTGTCTGTGTGGTGTTAGTGGTGTGTATTTGCATTCCAGACCATAATTTAAGTTTGGTTGCCATGGAAACGGAAGGTAGGTTGGAGTGTGAGGTGGTGTCAGTAGGTGTGTACCTGTCTGTGAGGTGTTAGGGGTATGTATTGTGTACCTGTCTGTGTGGTGTTAGGGGTATGTATTTGCATTCCAGACCATAATTTAAGTACGGTTACCATGGAAACGGAAGGTAGGTTGGAGTGTGAGATTGTGTCAGTAGGTGTGTACCTGTCTGTGTGGTGTTAGGGGTGTGTATTTGCATTCCAGACCATAATTTAAGTACGGTTGCCATGCAAATGGAAGGTAGGCTGGAGTGTGAGGGTGTGTCAGTAGGTGTGTACATGTCTGTGTGATGTTAGGGGTGTGTATTTGCATTCCAGACCATAATTTAAGTACGGTTGCCATGCAAATGGAAGGTAGGTTGGAGTGTGAGGGTGTCTCAGTAGGTGTGTACCTGTCTGTGTGGTGTTAGGGGTGTGTATTTGCATTCCAGACCATAATTTAAGTTTGGTTGCCATAGAAACGGAAGGTAGTTTGGAGTGTGAGGGGGTGTCAGTAGGTGTGTACCTGTCTGTGAGGTGTTAGGGGTATGTATGTGTCAGTAGGTGTGTACCTGTCTGTGTGGTGTTAGGGGTGTGTATTTGTGTTTGTGTCTTTTCTGTGGCCCTGCAGATGTCTGAAAACTACAGGTCTCACTTTTCACCAATAGCGGATGTCAGCAGGGAATGCTGGGAGTTGTAGTTTGCACAGGATGGACATCCCTGCTATTAAACTAATGGTCATACTTCATTCTAAATACATAAACCATACAAGACAGAGAAGAAGAAATAGAAAGACCCGGAATTTGTCTCTTATAATTAATAATGAATTCTGGGTAAATTCTGATTGGCCCAGTGACAGTGAGTGACAATGAGTGACAGTGCCAGGAACATTTCCCACACAAAGTGACCGTTGGGGTTTGATCACATGACCCTGGAACCTCCCAATGTCCATGTTTGGGGATTGGACCCATTATAGTCAATGGGGATTTTTTTTTGGAGAACGTGGGACATTTCCACGGATTCCTTATCTAGGTAATAGTCCAGTCATCAGCAGCCTCTTATATACCCCCAGTGACATCACCTTTGTGAAAGGGAATGTACCATTGTACTATGGGGGGTTATATATGGAATCAACTGTCATCTTAGACATAGACCACCATACAACATCTTAGCCACAGACCACCATTAGACATCTTAGCCATAGACCACCATAATACATCTTAGCCATAGACCACCATTAGACATCTTAGCCATAGACCACCATTAGACATCTTAGCCATAGACCACCATAATACATCTTAGCCATAGACCACCAATAGACATCTTAGCCATAGACCACCATTAGACATCTAAACCATAGACCACCATAAGACATCTTATCCATAGACCACCATAAGACATCTTAGCCATAGACCACCATAAGACATCTTAGCCATAGACCACCATAAGATATCTTAGCCGTAGACCACCATTAGACATCTTAGCCATAGACCACCATTAGACATCTTAGCCATAGACCACCATTAGACATCTTAGCCATAGACCACCATTAGACATCTTAGCCATAAACCACCATAACAGGGGGAATAAAGAGACCGCACATCTGGATTTATGCAAAAAACTTTATTGGAACAGACGCCATTAAAAACACATCCCCCGGGGAGAGATCCCCTGACATGTTGGACTGTGTGAAATGTCAT